>JADGIG010000044.1:0-32908 GCA_018985235.1 Sanchytrium tribonematis
TGTTGCTCCAGACTGTCAGCTGATTGTATCACTCGCTAAAGGACTCAATTTGGATGTAACAAATCCCGTACTATATAATCAACTTAATATTGATTGCTGCGCAGCTGGAACAGGTGTGACTTGCATAGGAAATACAATAGACAGTATTGTATGGAACAATGGTGTCAGTTATTATATGAATGGATTTATTGATGGATCAAAAATTCCATCTTCGGTGACAAAAATTGATTTTTCAGTCAATAATATTCAGGGCTCCATTCCAGCTGTATTACCAAGTGTACTTTTATATTTAAATTTAGCTGTGAATTACCTTACAGGTTCACTTCCTAGCGTATTGCCTCCAGGCCTCCAATATCTGAATTGTGGTAGCAATAAATTATCGGGAGTAATTCCGAAAATTCCAGAAACAGTAACATTTCTTCACTTGGACACAAATGCATTTACTGGAGTGATCGATATACCTCCCAGCATTCAAGAGGTTTGGCTTTACGACAACAGATTGTCTGCCGTCAACTTCAAAGACTTTTCCCAAATTAAAAGTGTTGGTGAAGCTGGCAAACGAGGGTGTATTTTGGATAAAAATCCAATATTTTACAATATATCTTTAGTACCTTATTGTGATATGGCATCAGTAAAAGCAATTGATTGTCCAAATGTGGTCAATTTTGCATTTGGATTAAATTTGCATCAAATTATGCCTGCCAAATACCAGGAATTGGAATATAATTGCTGTACAGTACCTCGGATTGGTACCAAATATAGCAGTGTATCTACATTCATAGTAGAATGCAATGCAGATGTCGTGACAGGTATTTTTATGGAAAATCTCAATTTAAATGGGACTTTAAATGGAACAGCTATTCCGACTAGACTAAGTCAGTTGCTACTCGGTAATAATCTCATTACTGGTACTATCCCATCTCTACCTCCAAATCTGGTCCAATTAAGTCTCTCTAAAAATCCATTAAAATCCGTGCTTCCCCCTTTGCCAGCTTCATTACAATTCATTCATTTAAATGATTGCCCTAATTTATATGGATCTCTAGTCATTAATGGCACCCCTAATAATGTCCAATTGGCATCTAGTTACTTCACATCCATTTCCATCTCAAATCCATCTCAATTATCCATTTCCAATTGCAATATCTCAAATAACCCATTATTACCCTCCCAAGTCTCCTATTTGACCAATAAATGCATCATCAACAATCTATACTCTCCAGATTGTCCCATATTACATCAAATGATACTTAATCTCAATCATGCAAATTCACTCCAAATCTCAAATGATTGTTGCACATCCCCACAAATCACTTGCATCGATAATCAAATCACCAAAATCAATTGGAGTCACTCCCAATTATCCGGCACTCTCAATTTATCCACTATTCCTCCTCTATTAACTTCCATCAATATGTCCAATAATCAAATTTCCAATATTTCCCCTATTCCATCCCAAATCAATGAAATCATATTATCCCATAATCAATTCAATGGCACCATCTCACTCCATCATCCCACCATAGTCGCATTAAATGATAATTTATTCACTCAAATTTCCATTCAAAATGTATCCAATTTGTTATTCTGTAATATCTCTAATAATCCATTATATTTTAGTGATTATGTGTCACTCAGTAGTGTTTGTATTATGGATCATTTACTTGTTAAACCCACAACCACCCAAATCACGACCTATGCAGATTTGACCAGTGATTTAACCAGTAAATTATCCAGTGAATCGACAAGTGAACTATCAAGTGAATCAGCCAATGGATCAACAATATCCACCAGTGAATCCACTAGTGAATATGTGTACTCCCCACTCATTCGTCAATCCATCAAAATACGCCCTATTTTCACTCTCTCCATTTCTTCCATCTCCCACTCCCAAATCAATCAATCCAATTTAACTAGTAAATCAACTGTCACCCATCATACCATCATTATATTCAATCAAAATACCCTATTATTCGTTTCATTAGATCGACTCATCCGAATCTCATTTTCATTTGTATTCATTTTAATACTTGTATATCAATTTAAACCAATTCGAAAGAGAAAGTATAACAAAGATTATTCATTGGGACATTCTATGGGCTATTAATTGGCAAGAGTGTGCAAGGCATGCAAATAAATTGGATTGGTTTAAATTTCATTGTGTTTGCCATTTATTATTTAAAAAAAGAGCATCCCTCTTCTATTGTGATGCTCTTTTACTTGACTGCGTTGTTGTCTGAAGTTGTTTTTCCCAAAACTGTAAAATTAATTTTGTTTGAATGCGTGTTGAAAGCAACTCATGATTTATCATGTCGAGTTATCCACCCAGAGAAGTCCCTCAAATGGACAGAAATTGCTGTTAAAGGTGTTGATATAGGTAATTATAATGGGCAGTACATTACTGTTCTTTGCAAATATGGTGCTAAAACTTATACGCGCTACATAGAGCTTAGTACTGCAGGTGGATTTAGTTTGTTGTCAACCCCAAGCTAGTAAAATCATTACCTAATTAAGAAGTAGGTATATTAATCAAAAGCAATTGGCAATATGTACTTGGTGATGTGGTTTGCCATTTATTATTTGAAAAGAAAGCATCCCTCTTCTATTGTAATGCTCATACTTGGCTATGATGTTGGCCATTCCTGATAACACTCTTCATGGTAAAAATGACATTGTAAAGACTTCAAAATTTCAATGTAAATTAAATTCTCAAATGATTAGTTGTAAAAAGAATAAAGATAAGGTGTGGACTACTTTAACAATCAAAAAAATCGGCAAAATATACAGAAAGGAAGATTTCATACTTGCAGAAACCTTGACCCATCCACAAATTTTTTACAATATTGGCATAGGCAAGACTGGAAATGTTGTTGTTTTATAAGAACCGAAATAAATGATTAAATTGAGACCTAACTACTATTTGAGATAAACCACGTGCTGAGCAATCCATTTGCAAGTTATTTCTTCATTATTGATTGGACCAAACATTTTTAATTTGACATGATTTACCATAAATACAACCCTGTGACTACTTATGATCATGATGTTTTACTTGACACTATTAATAGCTTTACCATCAACAATAAAAGTGAAAAAATTTGCATGCAAATTATTAAGAGACTCTCAAGAGGTATATTGTCGCAAGTCAAACAAAAGAAAATGGCAATATGTACTTGGTGATGTGGTTGCCATCAAAAAAGATTCTAAAAACACTATTCGTGCCGAAATTCCGACAATTGACCTTCGATCATCACATGCAATTATTAAATTGGAAAATGGCAAATTCACCATAGACAGACAATAAATGACAATTCTCTAATTGCAATGACTAATTTCTATTAAATGATGATGCATCGTCTATTTTGTATTTTAAAACATGGGTGTCACGTCACGATGAGTCATATTCATTTTTAGAGGGTTGAAACAGAATCCAAATCTCGATGGATGGCACGAAAACATGATTAGATGGGTTGGATGAGTCACCTATTTGATCTACTAGTCATGATGAGTCATCATTTGTTGAAATGGTCAATTTTGTGATCCATGTACTGTAGAAATAAATTAGAAATGGGACTCATAGCTAGGTATTTCATATAAATCAAAGTATTTCATGATGATTAAATATATAAATAGATTTATTGTAAATTATTTGTATCCAAAATGCTCTTTAGTGAGTCGTTGCCCGTGTTCTTTTTGAACTCTGTGTGTATTCAGATGGCTTATCTTACCATAACTACGATCACAGCCAGGGTAATCACACTTGTAATGTCTCTCAATGTCCTTGTATTTCTTTCTAAATCTCTTTTTCATTCTAATATAGGGAGCAGCATATTGAGGCTGCTGTTGTTTATAAACAGGATAGAGCTGTTGTTGCTGTTGTTGCTGCTGTAGCTGCTGGTGTTCAGGCATCAGATATTGGTTGAATGAGCCACACATTGGGGATGGAAGTGGGGATGGCATTGGGGAAGGTGCTCTTGAGATTGGGTCATCACTTAAGACGACATCCAAGTTAAATGTTTCTGGAGAAGTATCGAATTGTTCTGGTTCAAAGAAGATCGGTTGCATCAGTTTTACCCTTGGAGGGACGGACTGCTTTTTAACTGAATGGCAAATCAACGTGTGCAACACACATGGTCCCCTTCCCGATCTTTGAATGGAAACCCCTTGTTTGACGATCGATTATTTCGATCTGAGTCACACCAACACATTTGTGACCAGTATAATTCGGTGATTATGGGAATTAGAAAGTTGAAAATGCATTAAATAAGAGATGTTGGGTGTTTTAGTTGGATTTTAGAGCAGCGGGATCATCTGTGAGTCAACATATGTGCCATCTGATATTACAATATTGCGTTAAACACATGGAAACTCCATCGCCGTTTCAGATTCCTTCAATTAGCGATCGGCGTGTCATTTTGTGATCTGTGCAACGAGTTACCGATGATCATTACCGAATTAGTGAAATAGAATCATTATTAAACAGGAAACACAGAATTTGCAAGTTGACAATCATTTTGCAGACATCGTTTAACCCAAATATCTGTTTTAATGACAAAGTCTGTGGCAAGACATTCAAAATCCTGTGATTGGGTTTAACGTTATCTTCATCTATGAAATGGATCATCTTATTGGTGAGATAGGATTCTCAGCTCTGAATCAATATCTGCAAATCATAAAAGGAAAGAAGTTCCCCCAGAATAGAAAATGAGATTACAATTGATTTTATTAACCTTGATTGCTGCAAGTCCACTGACACCTTATGATCAGCCAGATTTGACTGCCATTTACGGTGATCAAGCACCCCCAAGTGAAGATCCATCCCAAGCGCAACCAGAGCCAGAGAATGAACCAACTCAAGAGCCAGAATATGAACCAGTTCAAACTCAAGAGCCAGAAGTTGAGCCTGCTCAAGAGACAGAACCATGCAGTGAGCCAGAACAAACTCAAGAACCAGAAATAGAACCAATTCAAACTCAAGAACCAGAAGTCGAACCTGCTCAAGAAACTGAGCCATGCACTGAACCTGAAAGTGAACCCGAAAGTGAACCTGAAGTTGAACCAGCAACTAGTGAACCAACTGAAGAAGTTCCAGTCGCACCTACCAACTCATATATACCCCCTACTGTTGAACCTGCTCAAGAGACTGAGCCATGCACTGAGCCAGAGACTGAGCCAGAAAGTGAACCAGAAAGTGAACCAGAGAGCGAGCCAGAAACCGAACCAGCTCAATCAACAGAGCCATGCACTGAGCCAGAGACTGAACCAGAAACAGAACCAGAGAATGAACCAGAACCACAACCTACAAATACCTATCAAACTCCAATTGTTTCCCCTGCTCATGAAACTGAGCCAACAACACCCGTCCAGCCAATTAACTCTTACATACCACCAACTACTGAACCAGAAGTATCTCCAGCTCATGAATCTGAACCAGTTGAACAACCAATCGTCACAAATGCTTACAATACACCACAAGTCCAAGATACCAATGAAAATTCCCCAACTCCTTCTAACTCATACGATACACCTAGTGTATTAGATACCTCAGTACCAGCAGCAGGAACACCAGAAGAAGAATTGCCATATTGTGATGAATTACCTGAAGGTACAGGAGAGCCAGTTGGAGAGCCAGAAAGCGAACCAACCTCAGTACCAGAAGTATCTCCAGCACACGAAACTGAACCTGCTAGTGAACCAGCAGTACAACCAGCTGGAAGTGAACCAGAGCCAGAAGTTGCACCAGGAAATGAAGAACCAATGCCAGCAGCAGAACCAACTGAGCCAGCACCACCTACAAATGCATATGGAGGCGCAGATGCCCCAATGAGTACAGAATTCTACTCTTCTGGCAGCATCGCAAGTTCATCTGTGTTTATATTGGCAGTATTGACTCAAATATAACAATAAATTTATTTGATGCTACTTTTTGAAATTGGGCTTTACCAATTACAAAAATTCTTTTCACGACACTCTATCACGCACCATTGCAAGTCAATTGGCAAATGATTGTCGATCGCTTACTTGTTTGCCCATAAACTTGCACCCATGAGTTCATTTGTGAAATTAATTTACCAGATTTGTGATTGGCGCTTGAAATTTATCTGAGATTGCAAATTGATTGCACCATGTCCAATTGGACCACGAGTTCTGTACAATTTGTAATTAACTTGCCCACCCAATCAATTGACGGACAATCAAGTTCAGTTGATTTAAAAAAGAACGCGGGTTAAATCAACATGAAGTACATTTTATTGTCCGCTGTATTTGCAATCCCTTGTGATGAAAAAGCACCTGATACTAACAATGCGTATCCACAAAACTTACCTGCACACAATGCTCCACCTTCCCATCCAACTCCTTCTCATCTAGAATCACGTCATGAGCCACATCACGAGCCACATCATGAACCATCTCATGAGCCGCCAAAGCACGAGCCATCTCCTCCTGCTGGGCCACCAGCTGGACCACCTCCAGGAGAATTACCAGGACACGGCCAGCCACCAGCGCCAGCGCATACTGAGCCAGTTGAAGAACCAACCCAAGAGCCTGAATCAGAACCTACTGAGCCAGCGCCACCTGCAGAATTACCAGGAAACGGATTACCAGCTGCACCAACTAGCGAGCCTGAATCAGAACCAGAATCAGAACCTACCGAACCAGCTCCACCTGCAGAATTACCAGGAAACGGACTACCAGCTGCACCAACTAGCGAGCCAGAATCAGAACCAGAATCAGAACCTACCGAACCAGCTCCACCTGCAGAATTACCAGGAAGTGCCGCACCAGAAGAAACTGAAGACTGTGAAGAGGAAGAACCTACTCAAGAACCTGCTGTATCTCCAGCAAATTCTGAACCTGCACAAGAAACTGAACCTGTAGAAGAACCTCAACCAGCATATCCTGGTGTGCCTGCTGGCCCACCTTCTGCAAATCCAGCGCAAGCCACAGATGCACCTCCAGCGCCATTACCAGGTAACGATGTTTACGAATTCTCTAGTGCAAATACCAATATTGCTGCTATATCGATCATGGGTGCAATACTATTGGCCAGTTTCTAATAAACATCAAGTATCTTTGACTTTATATTTTCTGAAACAACTTGATTTGCAAAATACCAATCAGAAAGACACGTGTTTATGACTTTTATTGGTGCAATTTGCCTAGAACGTACCAGAAATCAGGATGGTATATTAAGTAATCGAATCAATCAATATAAATTGCCCAATAAATCGCCATATTCATCGATATATAAAATAGACACCTCTTAAAATTTAGATGGTATCAGAATTCATCCAGTATTTCCCAACTCAAGCGAATTCGATGCATTATATCCCACTGCAATGTAGCCAGATATCAATAGATTATGCGCATATTTACTTTTTGAGAATCCGACAATATATTCCCATCAAACATTCTAATCAAATTGTTTATTTGGCATGTCTAGCCATTAGTGACAAATATACCAGTGATTACCCTATTAAAAATAGAACAATAAGTCATTATTACCGTGTCCCGCTAGACTATTTGAACTTTATGGAACTATGGATTATACAGTTAATGGAGTACCATTTGGAGATATCCGCATCCGAATGGTACATGAATCATCAAATGAATGGGATGAATAGAAGGTATTCTATGCCATGTCGTCTCCCTAGCTATTAAAATAATAAATTTAATCTAAGTCATTTTTCTGGAATCTTAAAAAATAGAGTCACGGTGGGAGGCAAGTGTTTTTCAACAAGCGTTTGCATCATTAACAAACGATTTAACTCAGACGTTTGTAATCACTATTATTGGCCCGTATTTATTTTCTTGTCTGACAATCTCAATCTTCCAATCATCACGTGTCATTCATCTTATGCAAGGATTTAAAAGTCGCCATGGTCACAAATGACATCATGATTCTCGCTACATTGATATTATCGGCATTTCAACCTCATTGCTCAAATCCGAGAATTAGAAAGGAGTTTCGACAACTAAGTGACAACGAATGGAGCGACTTGCGGGCTGCTTTTCACAAGTTGAAATACTCTGGTAGATTGACAGAGTACGCTAAGCTGCACAATCAAGAAGCCACCCATATCCATTTCACAATGGAGTTTTTGACTTGGCATCGTACTTTTTTGTGGAGTTTGGAAACTGAATTGCGGCAAGCTATTGGCAGTGATACCCTCACGATTCCATACATCGACTATGCTTACGAAGGTGACCAGTTACAGGGCCAAATCGAACAAAGTTCAGCCTTTCAAACCAAGTTCTACGGTACTTTTTTGGAAACTTTGGATCAATGTGTCGTTGGTCAAATTTACGACTCATTTGTCATGTCTGAAGATTTCAACATGAAAAAATGTCTTTATAGACAAATGGAAGAGAGTGTCAGTGTCTCAGGATGGGCGTCATTAGACCAAATGATCTTTACTTCCTCAAGTTATGGAGATTTCTCTGAGAATATTGAAAATTCCATTCACGGATATTGTCATTTGCGAACAGGTGGGTACATGACCAGCATGTTTTCACCAATTGATCCAACATTCTACGCGGTTCATGGCTTTATTGATATGGCATTTCTGAGCTGGCAATACGTCCACGATGCTTTCAATGATCAAGACAAATCCGTAGCCAGCAAGACATTTACCATCTTTGGACACACCCAGACTCATAGAGACTCGTACACTATGAAAAACCAGTGTGTTTCTTATGAAAGATATGGAAGTAGCGCGGTCAATGCCTTGCCATTGAAAAAGAGGGATGATACCAGCACGACTCCGACTTCTACAGGTTCTGAAGAAGCAGCAACAACAGAAGCAGTCGACTTCTCTCAATATGAACAGAAACCATACAAAACTTACAGTCCAGATGAAATTAAGAGTTTCAACGACGAACTGGATACTTATTATTTGAAATTAAAGGGCATTCTCAAATCAGGTTCAGAAACAGATCTTTACAAAGAAATAGCCGGATTCCATCCAAATTCGTACATTGCTATTAACAATCATCCATCTGATGATTTATTGGCCCAAATCGGATTAAAACCAGATATCTTTAACAAAGTGAATCAAAATTTGAATCAACAAAGACTAGCATTGGCTCAATTTGGTAATTTTACCGTCAATGATTTATTGGCTCAAGTCACCAATTCAATGAATCCATCTTCTGGCAGCACATTACCAATGATACTGGGCATTTTATTCATTTTATTTCAATAAAAGACACTTAATTTCGATTAATTTAATTTACTTGCCCATCCGAAATGAAATTTATGAAATGTCATAACTAAGTTAAATAAACAGTTTATAACAGTTCACTGGCTCTGAACGCTGAATTTGCTGCTCTTCTCCATTTTTTCCGTTCAAATCTGGTGCAGTATGGTAACGCAATGATAAGGAATGAATTTAATATCATTTTGACGATTGCAAACACGCTTAAATTGATAAAATCATTCAATTTATAGACGGGTTTAAAGAATGAATTTGCTAATGTGGTTTGGAAGATTTGAGATGATGTTGCAGAAGATGTAATGGAATCCGAGTGATATACTACATCTGAAGTAGTCTTGAAAAATATTCTTCTGATCAAAATAGACTCTAAATAAATAAAATATACGCTTGGAATCATCAATAGAGTAAGGATTAAATTCAATTTGATCAGATAATGAGATGGTTGTAGTAGTTACAGGCAATGTGTCTGTATTGACAAAGCTAGAAATACTAGACTCAGAAAGAATCAAATTTTGTTTCAAAAATGAATCTGAGTTATTTGCACAAATTTCCAAATTGGTGGCATTCAAAATTGGATTTTTAGTAATGTCACAATATTTTAGAGTATCAGGAGCAGCAATATACACATTAGAGATTGAATTATTGTATAAATACAAGAATTTTTCAGAATTTAGTTCCAACATAGACACATTTCCACTAAAATTATTAGAATCCAATTGATTTGGTAATCCCAATACCAAAGTAATCATATTGGGTGGCAGAGTGGGTAAGACAGTGTTGATTTTATTACTTTGTAAAAATAAATGCGCCAAACTTGTTGGAAATGGACCAGTTAGATTTGTAAATTGATTAAATGACAAATCTAAATTAATCATGCCATTTGGTATAAGTGGAATTGTGCCACTTAATTGATTATGATTCATATTTCCAACACTGATTTTGCCAAATCCTGGTAAATTGCCACTTAATTTGTTATTTTGTACAAAAATTGAATCTGCATTTGGTGGAATATAAATTGGACCACTAAATTGATTATCATTTGCATAATAATACTTGGCATTGGGTGCTTCTGGCATCGTACCATTAAATTTGTTGCCATTAATATAAAACTGAAGTGCATTCATAAATTTTTGAGTAATTTGGCCACTAAATTGGTTATTGTCGATTGAAATGGTACCTATATTTGCAAAATCAGGTATGGAACCATTAATTTTGTTGTTTGTAATCGCAATAAAACTTAAATTTTGAGGTACTTGGCCAACAATATTGACAAAATTATTGTTGCTCAAAAAAAGTATTGTAAGACCTTTTGGCAATAAATCCATGTCTAAAGTGATTTCTGGTTCTATAGAGTTGAAAGAATTCCATGTAATTTCCAAGACAATCCTTTCATAGCAATATATTTCCGACAATGAACAGCAATCTTGACTAATAGAATCAAAGTAATCAGGCTTATTAAGATCTAATTTCATTGATTTGGCGAATATTGCAAGTTGTTCGCATCCATATCCGCTCTTCGAAGGTTTATTCGTTTGACAATTGACGGGTAGATTAGATGAATTTGAAATTGGATTATTTTTTAGAATGCAATAATTGTCAATATCACCAATAGAACAGGTTCCGTCTATCACCTTTACACTTGAGACATCATTATTAGTAATATTTAAAAAGCAGTTATTCTTTAAAATGCTAACTTCGCCATAAAAATGATTGTTGGAAATATCTATATTTTGAACAGATTCCGCGGAAATCCAATTGGACATGTTGCCAGTCAAATTGTTGTTTTTAATTGTTAGTTCTATTATGTTAAAGAAACTAGGCTCAAATATCCCACTTAATCGATTATTATCCAATCTTAAAATTCCCAAATTTGAAAGATTGGGAATATTTCCGATAAATAAATTATTGCTTGCAGTCAAACTGTACAGTAATGGAGGAAATGCAGGCAGGGAACCACTTAATAAATTGTGTTGTATCGAAATAAACAATACTTGTGTTGGAAATACTTCAATTTTTCCAGAAAATAGATTATAATCAAATGATCCAAACTGAAGCGCATCTGATAGTTTATTTGCCAATGTGCCATTAAATTGATTCTTGTCGCAATAAACTTGACTTGTACCCACCATTTTTGGTAATTTTCCACTTAATTTGTTATTTGACACTTTCATATAATCTCCAAAAAAATCAAAATTTAATTGACCAACTAAATGATTGCCACTAATAGAAAGATAGGCTAATGTTGGTGGGAATGTGACATTAGCTATTTCATTTAATCTGTTATAGTCTATGGCAAAAAAATCAGATGGTAATTTGAAATTCAAAATTCCAGTCAACTCATTAAAACTCAGATCTAGCCTTCTCAAATTTGGCGGATACACAAGATCAGTTACATCACCATCTAAACCAAGACTTACCCAATAGATACTCTTTACTTGACCATTAGAACACTCAACACCCAAACAACAATCTACCAAGTTAGTCGCGTACATTCTAGGTTGTCGACGATCTAATCCGAGTTTTTGGGCCATTTTAATGACAATATTACAATCTGAAATGACTCCCAGAATAAAGTAGTAAAGTAAAATCATGTTAAAGATCAAGCCACGCAGTTTCGAAAAGAAATAAATTTCAATAAAAGACACTTAATTTCCATTTATTTGACTCCATTCTGTTACTCTTTGATCCTCTTTTCCAAATCCAATCTCAATAAACACCAATAATTCAGAAATAATCTGTTTCATTTCATCACTCAATTCCATCTCCAAATCCAATATTTCAAATGCCATTTGTGCTGCATTAAATGGCTGAATGGGATACAAATACGTATACAACCAAATTATTATGTCGTCACAAGTTTTTTGAGTAGGACACAAATCATAAATTAATCGATTTAAAGTCAAATACGTCCAATGTAAATCACCCAAATGCGATAATACTTGATCCCTCAACTCATTTAATATATTTATAGTGGCTTTAAATGGATTCATATCCAAATCCATCACTTTATCTTCCAATTTCTTTTCAATTTCTAATAAATGATTTAAATTCATTTGACACGCACAAATCAATTGGTTCTTTGAAGGAATGACTGTTAATCCACACTGGCATTTAATCATTCTCATATCATCGATGCCACGACATCTAGCACATAAACACACAAATCCACGATCATGTAATAATTTCTCCATTCTAAATCGACGTGGTTTTATCAATAAATCACCAGAGATATACGAAAATGTGATTTCATCTGATGCATTAATGGGTTTAATGGCTTTAAATGTCAATTGGCCCTGTTCCCATCCCACATTACACACATTCTGAGAACAGGAATGATTGGCTTTAGATGCAAATACATACAGCGCATTATCATCTGAATTATTAATACCATGTGCATTTAATACCCACATGGTCGCATATCTTGATGCCAAATCATGATCTTTATAATCTGTAGCATGATTTAATGCATCTACACATTCTTTGATTTTGGCAAATTTATTGGATTCTTGGAGATCCATGGTCTTGAATGCATCAATTAATCCAATTTTAGATGGATATTTTTGAATCATATTAAAGAATGACTCTACAATGTCCCCATTCTTTGCAATTAATGCAGGTTGTTCATTTAATACAATTTCACCTATTTTAAGTGATTTAGTGGATATGAGTGAATTACCAAATGGTTTCATAGATTGTACTTTTGTATTTGGATAATGTTGACTGGCAATGTCATTTAATTTCTGCAATTGTGTATTTTGCATTTGTGTCATCCCTTGCGAAAATGAATTTAAAAAATAAATTCTAGGTAATTTATTATGGGGCGAGTCTGCGTTCAAAGTGATTTAATGTTTGAGGATGATGTCCACCTCCAGTCTCCATGCTGAGAGTTGGAAATGCCTCAAAAGCTGCAATATTTTCTGCTTGTCTTAAATCATTTAACTGAATATCCTTTTCTTGGCCTCCTAGATGCTGAATTTGAAATTCACCTGTTCTTGCTAATCCTTCTTCATTTGAAAACTTATTAAGTCTTTGTTTTTGTTCATCTGTGGGCTGCATCTCAATTTCTGCTAATTTCTCGTTGTCTTGCTCAAATTTCGCTTGATCAAATGTGTGATATGGATCATTAAAATATTCAATGACTTTTTGGTAATTTTCTTCTTCGATATCGCGAAGATGTTCTTCCTTACCTTTGAAAATCTTGACAAGAAATTTGGATATATCAGTCTCGTGTCTATCCCATTCCTCACCATCCATTATCAATGCATTCAATTTCTGGCGAATGTACTTACTTTGATAATAATCCAACACCTTTTTTTTAAGCTGCATTATTTCCTCTCGATGTAAAATCGGCTTCTCTGATATTACTTCAGCTGGTCTGGCTGGAGATCCGCTTTCTGGGTTATCCGCAACTTGTTGACGTGAATTTGCCAATGTTGTTACCAGTTTGGGCAATCCAACAGATGTTCCAAAAAATGGTAATGAAAATAAAAGTGTCAAGTAAATCATTGTCGATAGTCTTTGCGATGTCCACTCTATTTATAGACTCTATCAGACCTAATAGCCACTCATATTCGCGATGTAGTCGTGCTATCTTTTCAATCTTTCCTAATCATCCAATCATTTAAATCGAAGCATCTGTCAAATCTAGCCTCCGAATAAATTCCTTAGGTACAACTATAGGGAAACCAAGACACCCCCTGTTACTATCTTGTGAGCCAGTCATTATTAATTGTTCAAACAGAGCCAGGCATCTCCATTTGATTCACCAAGATTGAACCAATCAAATCTCAATCAAAATAAATGAAAAACCCAACAGATCTCAACTTTCTCACTATGCAGTGTCTCTCATTCATGCTAATATCAGTCGTATGCGCGATGGGTAACTATACACACCCTTCAGCGATCTGGTCTCCTAATATCCAAGGCAATGCTTCCTTTGAATATTTCAAATCCACATTTATTGTCCCTGATGTACCCTCATCCAATTGGACTAGTTTTGAATTTTATCAAGGCATTGCAGATAACAATGCAGCTGGTACTACAAGTGCCAAATTGAATTGGGGCAAACCAGCTTGTCCAGATTCTACAAATTTAGATTATGAGCACAATTGGTGGGTATCTGCTGAGCATGAAATCCCTGCTAACTGCTCTGCTTCTGCATCAAGTAACAAAATGATTGTGCAACCAGGTATCGAATTGACCATGATTCAAGAAATCAAGGACAATCAATGGATTCAAACTATTACAGATCTATCCACTGGTAAATCCATTTCATTCACATCTGTATTGAATCCACATTATTCTGCAATGATTCGATTTGAACCTGGTGAAAATAAAAATGGAATTCAATGGAATTCAGAAGCACCTCCATTTGGCGTCAAGGATATTGAATTACATTTTAAATCCGGAGGAAATTGCAATTTTGCGGCTGCGAGTCAAAAAGATTTTGGGAGTGTGGAGTGCGATGAACCCGTTAAAGCAGATGGAAAATGCACTATTAAAACATGCAAATTCAATGGATATAATGGATCATTTACTGGGGTGAATAGCACGTCATCAGCAAGTAGCAATATTGCTGGATTTATGGTATTTTTGACAGTTTTCATGGCATTTAAATAAACAAAATTACCAAGGCTTTTTTGAATTAGTTTAATCCCAATGAGAGTTCATGATTTATGCAAAGATCTTGAAAATCTATCTATTAAAATAATGAACCAGTTGTGGCTTGATCTCAAACATGATTTTAATTTACTACTTTATTTTTGGAATTATTTCAGATTGTGATATAGTGATTAAAATGGCTCAAAAATTGGGATTAAATCATCAACAACCAAGAATGTACGCGAATATCCAAATAGATTGCTGTTTACCCTATGAAATGACTGGAATTTGGTGTTCTGATGGACACGTCAAATACATCTTTTGGGATAGCCTCGGATTAGATGGAGATGTGACCAATCTTGAATATCCACCTAATGTGGCAGAATTTTATTTAGATAATAACAATTTAAAGGGAAGTTTAAATTTCAAGTTACCATCTGATGTATTTGTGATTGATCATAATAGATTAAGTGGTATTTTTAATGCAACTGTACCAGTGACATTAGATCGTTTATCATTTACAGATAATCAATTGGAGGGAATATTGGATTTCGATTTTCATGGAAGTGATTTGGGAGTTTCAAAAAATAAATTCACTGGCAATTTGCCACGTATGAATGCTATCACATATTTGGCATGCCAAATGAATCTGTTTAATGGTACACTGACTAATAAGCTACCAAATACACTTCAATATGGATCATTTGAGTCTAATCAATTTATTGGTGAAATTGGAGCATTTCCAACACAAGCCAGGTCTATTTCGATGCATCACAATCTATTGAATGGTACACTACCGGCATTTCCTTCACTGCTTAATAGTTTTATTGCAAGTAATAATCTGTTTATTGGAAATATTCCATTTTTAAAGAATTTGAAGACGTTGAAATTGGATAATAACCATTTAAATGGAATATTTGAACCTATTACCACCAATTTATTGGAATTAACAATAAAAAACAACACTTTGACTGGTAATATGTCTAATTGGGTGTCTGCAGAATCCATTCAAAAATTAGATATCTCTGACAATCATTTTTATGGCGAAATTCGCATTTTAAAGAACAACTGCTATGTTAATATTACTAGCAATAATATTACGAGTGTCAAATTGATAGACGGAAGTTGTTCTGCCGGTGGGATTGACAATTATTGCAGTATTAAAAATAATCCAATTTCAAATTTCACCAGTTTACCACTAAATTGTGAATCAAATCATGTTTTCAAAAGTGGATATGGATGCGAACAGCTTATAATGCTAGCAATATCAATGAAAATTGATTTAATCAACCCAGAATACTTTGATTCACTGAACCAAGATTGTTGCTTATCTGCAAATATACATTGCAGCCAAGGCAGTGTCGATAAAATTCAATGGAATTCTATTAATACTCTTGGTTTTGAAATCACTTTAGACATGGATTTATTGCCTAAAGGTCTTGCAAGTCTTTCATTGAGCAACAATAATCTTGTCAAAATGATTGGCCAAGTACCTCAAAGTTTAAACTTTATTGAGATTTCCTACAATAAAATCAACGGGACTCTTCCTGATTGTGCAAATTTACGCACCATTTTAATCGACCATAATCAATTTAGTGGCCAAATTACTCAAAAAGTCATCAATGCACTTCAGTTTTATATTAATGGTAACAACTTTAATGGTACGATGCCAGAAGCACCCAATGCCAAGTATTATTATGCAAATGATAATCAATTTAGTGGTGCGATTTATATTCCGCCAAATACGGATCAATTGTTTGTACAAAATAACAAATTAAGTGGCAATTTACCAGGATTTGGCAAAATAAGTTATGGAAATATGAATCATAATCAATTAAGTGGCACAATTCCACTTATACCAAATGGCATGATTAATTTAGATTTGTCATTTAATCAATTTACAAATCTAACTGGTCCATTTCCAACCAGTTTGGAGCATTTATTTTTACAAAGTAATAAAATCAACACTATTTTACCCACTCTGCCACCCAATATGATTACTTTGGTACTTGGATTACCAAATCAATTGGATTCTAATAATTTTAGTGGAAATGTGACCATGTTGGAACTAAATTCTGATAAATTCTTGTATTTATACAATAATTCAATCTCTAATGTATATATTGCTGCTCCTAATACTCTAAAATATTGTGATATTACTAAAAATCCAAATTTAAATGCCACCAATTTGGAAAATTGTGCAAATAACTCAGATTCATTTTTGAAACAAAATTTGATTCTTTCTGAGTCTAGTATTTCTAGCTTTGTCAATACAGACACATTGCCTGCAACCACTACAACCATCTCATTATCTGATCAAATTGAATTGAATTCTTACTCTACTGATGAATCCAAGCGTATATTTTATTTATTTAGAGTCTATTTTGATCAGAAGAGTATTTTTCAAGACTACTTCAGATGTAGTATATCACTCGGATTCCATTAAATCGTCTAAAACATCCACCCAAATTATCCAAACCACATTAGCAAATTCATTCTTTAAACCCGTCTATAAATTGAATGATTTTATCAATCTAAGTGTGTTTGCAATCGTCAAAATGATATTAAATTCATTACTTATCATTGCATTACCATATTGCACCAGATTCGAAAGATCTAAAATCACCAAAATATCCACTTCATATTTCTCTGCAAATAAATCAATTTCTTGAAATTTACTAAAATGTCATTGATACAGTCGCCTTTTTCGTATCCGCACTATCGAATTTACTTCCAATATCAATGCACTGATACACATTATTATTGGTCCCTGGCATGTGCCCACAAATTTGTCTGCTTTCAATTCGAATGCCATCTGCGCCTTTTAAATTCACCATTTTACTCCAAACTTGCTTCTTTGTGAAATCTTGTTTGCTACACCACACTTCTGAATTGGAATTTGCAATACACATGAAATCGGCGTATTGACATAATCTCACTTGTGTGACATGCGCACCACTAATTTGACTGACTGCTACAGCATCTTTACTGATAAGATTCACTGCGCCACCACATCCCACATCTCCATTACTCGTCACAATGCAAATCTTATTTTTGTAAAAATCAACAGATACCAAATTGGGTTGTTCATTTGCAAATGTACCACCATATGTGAATGATTTACCATCTTTATAAGTAAATTTCAATACTTTGAATACGCGACTATCATCTTGTAGTCCACAAAATAAAGATTGTTGAGTGACTTGGCATTGGCCATTGTCGTGTCTTGACAAGTCAGAGAGACCACCTATTGATTGTGGGATAGATTGAATTGGCATGGGAAACATCATTTGGTTGAAATGAAAAGGCATCTATTTATGGTTAAAATAAATTAAAATCATTTGTATGACACCAATCAAAGACTGGAGGTAATTTACAAAGTCAATTTGCAATCACAAGTTCACAAAGGGAATGATGCTTGAGAAGCATCAAGATATGCCTGAGATGCAAAGTTGAAAATTAAAGCAAGTCAAAAATTGCCAAATTGATCCGTGTCTCATCCCAATATGTCACTCGTTGAACAAATTCTGCAACGATTTGCTGCAGATACAGTGAAGCAAGGTAGAATTGTGAGAATTAGACCACATTATTGTATGACACATGATAATTCAGGTGCCGTCATTAACAAATTCAACGCATTAAAATCAAAACAACCCAAGTTATCCATTTATAAACCATCTCAATTGGTATTTACACTAGATCATGATGTGCAAAACATTAAAAATCAATTTAAATATGGTAATATTAAGAAATTTGCAAAAACACATGGGATTGATTTTTATCCTGCTGGTCGTGGGATTGGGCATCAAATTAATATTGAAGAAGGATATGCATTTCCTAATAAGTTGACTGTGGCTTCTGATTCACATTCTAATATGTATGGCGGTATTGGGTGCTTGGGAACTCCAATTGTGAGATCTGATGCGCTGAGTATCTGGTGTACTGGAGAGACATGGCTTAAAGTACCACCAGTGATTAAAGTCAATTTATTAAATCAATTGCCAGAAGGCGTGAGTGGCAAAGATGTGATTATAGCACTTTGTGGGTATTTTAATGCAGATCAAGTTTTAAATTCATTTTTAGAATTTTCAACCAATTCACTAGGTGTAGAAGACAGATTGAGTATTGCAAACATGACTACGGAATGGGGTGCATTAGCAGGTGTATTCCCATATGATTCAATCACAGAATCGTATTTAAAGAATTTGTATGAGAAATCAGATAAAATGAAACCACGCAATTTGAACAAGATTAAACACATTTCCACAAAGAATGCCAACTATTTCAAGACATTAACCATTGATTTATCCACTTTAAGACCATTTGTGAGTGGACCCAATTCAGTTAAAATATTTACATCTGCTAAATCACTTGAAAATGATAAAATCAAAATCAACAAGGCATATCTAGTCAGTTGCACGAATTCTAGAACATCTGATATCCATGAGGCTGCTAAAATATTGAAAAATAAGAAAATTTACAAAAATGTTGAAATGTATATTTCTGCTGCTTCTAGTAAAATAGAACAAGAATCTAAATTAAATGGAGATTGGGATACATTATTACAAGCAGGATGCATCCCATTAATCAGTGGATGTGGCCCATGTATCGGATTGGGACAAGGATTATTAAAATCAAATGAAGTAGGTATTTCTGCCACAAATCGCAATTATAAAGGCAGAATGGGTGATCCGAATGCATTATGTTATTTAGCATCACCAGCAGTTGTTGCTACAAGTGCATTAAATGGCTATATCTCATCCAATTCCAATTTATCCGATATTCCAATTTCTGCTCAAATTCAAACACAGTCAACCCCGTCTACTTCTTTCGAATTAGAAGATGGAATAGAGACAAATGGCACTCTATTCTACTGCAAACAAGATAATATCAATACAGATGCCATCTATCCTGGTAAATACACCTATAATGATGATATCACCCCAAATCAAATGAAAAACATCGTCATGGAGAATTATGACCTCCAATTCACCAATCTAGTATCTCAACATCAAAATACAAAGTATTTAATTGCAGGATACAATTTTGGAACAGGTTCAAGCAGAGAACAAGCAGCCACAGCATTATTAAGCATAGGCATCAAAATCGTATTTGCTGGTTCATTTTCAGAGACATTTAAGCGCAATGCATTAAATAATGGATTATTGACTATAGAATTACCTGAATTAGTGGATTATTTACAATCTAAATCGTATCCCAATTTGACACATGAAATTGGCCATGTTATATTTCACAGTGGTGGGAAATTGATTTTAAATGATAAAGTATTTAAATGCATGCCATTAAATGGGATTGCAAAGGAATTGGTTGAATCTGGTGGCATCGAATCCTTTATATTGAATAAAATTGAAAAATAATAAATGAAATGCATTTGTTTATTGGTGATA
The DNA here is from genome assembly GCA_018985235.1 of Sanchytrium tribonematis. Lineage (NCBI taxonomy): Eukaryota > Fungi > Sanchytriomycota > Sanchytriomycetes > Sanchytriales > Sanchytriaceae > Sanchytrium > Sanchytrium tribonematis. Next base: position 20,228 of record JADGIG010000044.1, read on the forward strand.
CACTGTTAATCCCAACCAGTAAAATACAATTCCAAATAATGCTTCTTCTCCAATCTCAACCATATCATATAAAATCACTTTAGTTTCAGCACTAGAAGCATCTTCTTTTCTCAATTTCAATTCACCTTTACGTAATTTTAATCCTTGTAAAATATCAGCGCATTCTGTAGGTGTTTTTGTCCCATAGTTTTTAACAGTGCATCCATTTGCCAATGCTGACTGACAGGCATCTTTTGCTTCTTCATTACACGTTCCTAAATGTAAATTAAGTAAATCGACATCATAGCAACTATAACTACGCGGTGGTACTCCTTCTGGACATATTTCTACATGCGAGGATCTGTCACAGTCACCCAATCCAAATACACACTCACCCAATTTCGCATTTGATTTATCATAGGATTTTTGTGCTTCATTAGCAACTTCGGTGAAGGAATTTGTTTTGACTTCTTCCAACTTGCGATTAAATGTTGTGAGTTCGTGCAATCCACCAATTCCCATTAATCCCACAATTAATAAAACCACTTTTGCCCATTTGGGATTTATAGAAGCCACTCCATTTCTCAGACGTCTGAATTGTTCTTGACCAAAATCAGATAAAGTCACAGTGGGTGCAGAATTGTCATTTGCACTTGATGTGTCACCAACTGTATCTATTTCAAATTCATCTGGATCCCGACTATCTCTAGTGCCGACTTGTTCATACCCATTTTGCATTCTCTTTTTCAAATGACCGTTGCGTGTCAATTTGACACCTGCATATTGCAAAATGCTACCAAGACATTCTTTGTGTTGCAAGCCATATGTTCTAATTCTATTTAATAATTGGTTGGCTAGATCTTTAGCCTGACCAACAGGGCAGCTTGATGGATCTAACAAACACTTTGGGATAAACATATTGTAATTTGCTACTAAACTTTGGCCATCTACCATTGTGGATTTCAATGATTTCAAATTACATCTACTCGCCATCATTGAGTACAGTACAATTGTAAATAGTACCATTGACAGGGGTGTTTGACTATCAATTTTGTCAATTTAACTTGATCTTTGCGTTGGGGTAACACGTGCTGCTGTATTTGAAAGGAAATGTAATTTGATTGGACGATAAGAATGATAATGGTATAAGAACTCAAATTGTTTATTTTACCATCTCCAATCCCAGTACATATGCCACACATGCAGCCAACAATTTGATGGGACTGGCACTGAATGAGAATATTCAAATCAAATTGTTTATTATTTTCTCAATCTCCATTCCCAAATAATACAATACTATTCCAAGCAAGACATATTCTCCAATTTCTAAAAATGTATAGAAAATCACTTTAGATTTAGCAAAATATGGTTCTATTTGTTGTAGATCCAATTGATTTTTCAATTGATTGATTCTAATCTGGTTAAGAGCACATGCTTCAGATGATTTTGAACCATATTGGGTAATTTGACATCCATTTGCCAATGCATTATTGCATGATTCTAATAAATTTGGATTGCAAATACCCAGATGCGATTCAATTACATTTTCATGGTGATTACTGGTACATGTTGGATTAAACTGAAAGAAACAATTTGCATCAAACTCTGATTTTTGATTTAAATAGTGTTGATAATTGGTTTTGTACGCATTTAGAAGCATATTTGTTTCTGATACTTTGATATCAAAATGGAAATCTGTGATTCCATAAGCTGCACCAATGGCTATTAATCCTACAATTAATAAAATGATTTTTGCCCATTTAATATTCATTTGACCATCTCGGAATAAACCTAGCATATTTTGAATAGTGGGTTCCTCAAAGCTCGTTGTTGGTGATTCAACATCTGCAGTTACTGGTTCATACCCATTTTGCATTCTCTTTTTCAAGTGATCGCGTGTCAATTTGACACCTGCATATTGCAAAATCCCATCTTGACATTCTTTGTGTCGCAAGCCAAATGTTCTAATTCTCTTCAATATTTGGTTGGCTAAGTCTCTAGTTCTTTTAACAATGGGGCATCTTGATGGTTCCAACAAAGACTCTGGAATGCTACTTTGATGTTCATCTACCAAACTTTGGCCAATTGCCATTGTGGCTTTCAATTGCTCTAGTTTACATCTACTTGCCATCATTGAGTACATTACAATTGTAAATAGTACCATTTTAAAAAAGAGGAGGTTTGACTGTTAAACGATGATGCCATTAAAAGTGCCTGGGGAAACATGTGGTTAAACAAAAGTCATTTCATCAATTTATCATTTATTTATTGAAAAATTGATTTTTTTAATTCATAGAGAAAGACTGGCCATATCGCTCCCATGATAAATGCAATCACTTTAAGAGTTAAATCAATCCCATCACTATTCCCTGCTAATAGTGCTTTGTATCTCTTGTCATTCAAATTCTGTTTATAAGTAGCATCTAAACCAATACATTCTTCAGTAGTGTTTAATCCTTCTTGTACAATCAAGCATCCATTTTGTAATGCTCCCTCACACAATTCTCCAACCCATTTCACATTTGTATTGCAAGTACCTAATAATGGATCCACAAGTTTCTCTTCATAGCATGCAGCACCGGATGGACTTGATCGCGGACAAATTACTTCTGTTCTTGATACTGGGCATTCATCATTTAAATCAAACTTGCATCCCAGTTGTAATGCCATTTCTGATGCTCTCAATTGATCTCGAGCTGTTTTTAATGCTTCATTTGCTACAGCTGATTTAGGAAGATGACTAAAAAGTCCATATAATACACCACATAAAAATAAACTCATAAGAAATACAAGAGTCATAGTTTCTCTTACTGTGAATTTGACTTCGCTGAACTGCACATTTCGCGTGGCTACCACTCCATCAGTTGGAACATTATTTGCTGCTGCTTGGATTGATACATCATTTGCATCGGGTTGTGAAATGACTGGTGAATCAGGTTGAGCTTGATTTTCTTCGTCTTCACTTTCTTCACTATCAACTCTGTTGTACCCGCTACCTCTACCACCTCTCTTGTGCAGTCGTTCTTGCCCTGGGGCCGTTTTTTCTAATTCTAATACTTTGAGACATTCTGGATATTTCTCCAACAATTTCTCTAATCGACGCCATCGCAACTGAGCATACTCATTTTCGCCTGATTTACGAGGACATTGTGATTCATCTTTGATTCTCACCAACTTTTTAATTGAGTCTTCATGTTTTGCAAGAAATGGTTCAGAATCTCTGGCCCACTTCTTAAGTGGCTTCCGATTGCATTTCTTTGCCATGACAATACACAACAAAATTGGGAAGAGCATTGCACGTTCAAAAGGGGGATAAATGGTCAGATAGAATGATGTCATTTTAGAGACATGCGTAAACACGTGCATTGAAAATGGCGCAATTTGATGATCTGTGCATTTGATTCCAAATATTTGATTTTATTGTACGAATGGATGAAATTTTCAAATTAATATTCTCTTTGTTTTTTTACAAAGAGAAGTAGGGAAGAAACATGTTCATTGTCACTTTATAGTTGATTGAGAGCGCAACAAAAAGAAACAGAAAAAATGATATTTTCAGATGATCAGTATTACTCACTGAAACAACAACTGGGTATCGGCAACATTGAATTGAAGCCAGTTTCAAAATATACCATTTTATTTGAATTTGATGATTTAATGGCTTCTTTAGGACAATATATGGTGGATAATAGAATAATTCATAGATTTGATGCAAAAGTTACTTTTATCCGAGTCAATAGATTCCAGAATCCATTATTCACTGTAAAAATGGATCATGATGAAATTAAATGTGACAATATTTACATGGATTTGAAGAATATTGAGATGCCATCTATCAAATTATCTAGATACCATAAATTGATGAATCATTTGGTGAAATATCAATTTTATGATCTGAGAGGTTTGAGTGTAAATCCATACAATTATTTGAAACAAATCAGTTTTATTTTAATGGGAATTTAATAAATTTTATTTGTTGCAATATCGAACATGACTTGCAATTTCCCTTATAAAAGATCCTTTTACACGTGGATCAGTACTGGGTACAAGTTTAGTTTTTTCACATTTGCCAGATTTGACCCAAACTGGAGAATCCAAATCCAAATAATGACTCCAATGTTTCTTAATATGTTTAAATGTCATTTTTATGTTTTTATATGACTTGATTCCAACTTTTCCAGTTGCTAACCAATTTTGAGTGTTTTTGATGGCTGTGTATGTTAAATCAAAGTGTTTAACTTGTTGAATCTGAAATGTCTTGACACCATATGCAATAGATAATAATGTGATCAAAGCCATCATTTTATTGAATTGGGACTAATTCTATTTATGATTAAATTGGAAATCAAAGGCCAATCAAAGAAACGCGTTAAAATTAATAAATGACTTGCAGAGATAAATCATTTAACAGCAAGGCTTGCCCTCATTTCCATGTTCCATAAACAGAATCACTGCACGGTGATTGCACCCAATCAAATGACCTTGATTAAACTGACTTTTGATTAAACACCAGTTCATCCCAAATAACAAATGTTGATTTCTTTATTATTTGCTTCAACTGAAATAGCACAAGTATCTACCGTGGGAGAGGGTGAATTATGTGGATGGCAAAATAACAATGCAATTTGTAAGGGATATTGTAGTTTATGGGGAAAATGTAGAACTTCAATTTGGTTTAAATTCAATTGTCAGCCAGCTACCAGTCAAACATTGTGTTATGATAATGGTAAATGTGGTGAACAGCCTAATGGGACTAAAAGATTTTGTACTAAAGATCGATATTGTAGTTCATCCAAATATTGTGGCGTCACTTATGAATATATCAATACGTGTAGCATTGAATATAGTGGTCCTGATACATGTAAAATTGATCATCCCCCAAAGGAGTGACAATTTTAACAAATAAAAAGAGTTTTAAACACATTTTATTTTGAAACATTGTACAACCACATGATATTCCAATACGAACTACGCCACTAAAGCCAACAATCCGATGGATTTTAAATCGACTCGTGCAGCAAGTGCTTGCCAAATTTGCAAGTACCAATAATTGTCAGGCAAGCTACTTTGCCCAATCAAATGGCATTGCAATCCACTATTTAAATCATGTACCCACACATGGTAAAATGTTTTACATGATACTACAACCCATCTCGGCATCAATCCAATGTGGACTCATTGATGGTAAGCGCACAGTTAAATGTCCAGCTGGATATGCTTGTAGTTCAAAGAACATTTGCACAAAATTAACCACGCCAATGCGAGAACCAGATTGCATTCGAGAATTTAGTTTGACGGGTACATGTAGGAAGAAATTATGTGACAATTCTGGTAAATCGGAATATACATGTCCAGATAAATATCAATGTGAAATATTTCACAATGGCAGATTTGGCATTTGTAAAGAAGATGTGCCACCTCAAGGGGATCCTCAATATTGTTATAACAAAAAATCTGGCAGTAGAACATGTACAGATGACGAATATTGCGACAAGGGAAACTATGCAAACGTTAAAAAAGATCTACGATTTCTTGATGGCTTATGTTTTAAACAGGAATGCGGTGTGAAAAATGGCAAAGTGCTTCAGTGTGTGGATCCTGACAAACCAAATTGTTTTTTGAGTGCATTTCAAAAGAAATTAGGCAATGACAAAGGATATTGTCTTCCTGGTGGAGATGATGAGTATTATCCTTGCGATGGCAAATACAGTTACAATGGAGCTTGTGAGCATAAGACACCCCCTTTATTTACCCCTACTCAAAGTCAACAAGATTCAATTCGTAAAAATTGTGAAAAGGAGAACCCAGATTATGGAACTTGTGGTCTTTATAGCGATTGTGATGGATCAGACTTCATACTCCCAATGTCCTGCTTACATGACTCATATTGCAATTTTTACTCGGATATTATGGGAAATTGCGATTCAGTTCCAAATAACAATGGTACTTGTGAGAGCAATTTTGGAAAAGACTGTCCAGAATAAATCAAATTTAAAAATCTCTTCAAACTCGATTTTGCAGTAAATTCTGTGCTCATTTAAGTGAGCCATATACAGAACATGTGCACGGTGATTGCATCCAATCCAATCACGAAATAGATTATGGTTAATGATTTAAGGAGTCATCGTCTCTTTTTTTACAAATGAATTACATTTTGATGACTTTATTATTTGCAGAAATATCTTATGCTAAAGTGGGCCAGGGCTGTGGATGGCAAAACAAGAATACAATGTGTGATGGATTATGCAGTTTGGAAGGGGTTTGTATGCCAAATAAAAAGATATACAGATCAAAATGCCAGTCACATGCTAGTAAAGCATTGTGTTTTGGAGATGGAACTTGTGGGAATTTTGACAATGGTATCAAGAAATTTTGTGCAAGAAACCATGTGTGCGAAGAAGGTAAATGTGTTACAGCAACGGACCATTTGGGTTATTGTGACAGTACCTTTTCAGGGCCCAATGCGTGTGGCGATATTCAGTGCGGAGGAGGACAATATTGTCCGATTTACAAGCCATATTGTTTGTCAGACAGTTCCACTACAACTGGATATTCATGTCAAGTGGACGCGCCATTTCAACAGGATTGTCAAGCATTTAGTTCTCTAGATAGGTGCCCACTTCAGGTAATACCTTGTGGAGAGCTTACCACGTCTCAACACACCGCCGTGGTAAATTGTCCAAAAGAAATCCCATATTGCGTCGAAAAGTATAATCCTAGTTTTTTTGCTACAGTCAGCGTCTGCCAAAAAGAATTTAATTACAGGATTAGTGGCCAAACATGTTTTCCTGAAAACAGTTCTTCCGAATGTCCCGGACCCTCACCGCCATAAAATAAATTTATTTCAAAAATTCATGATTTTGAGCATCTGCTACACGATTCAATGTTCCACGCCATAATCCCATTGCAAAATCAATAAATGCGTCATTTCCTTTTCCATATTCTTGATTAATAAAATCCCATTGCACATAATCTCTCCCATATTTCAATTCCAATAAAGATCCCCCAATTCTCTTCAAATTCCCTTGAATCTCTATTAATAATTCATTTCCTTGCTTCATAGTGGCACTATTATCTATAAATTTATAAATTCCATCACAATTGACAATATTCTGTAATTGCAAGTCATTGTGATATAAATAATGTATTTGTAATTCATGCAATCCATTTAATACTTGAATGGCATAATCTTTGATATATTCATTAGAATGTTCACCTGAATATGCATTTAATGATCCACTACAATATTCCATTAATACACCAGATTGCACCACATTAGAATCTGAAACAGATTTCAATTTTGGATAAAATTCAAATGATTTGACGTGATGCACTAAATCATAGGTTAATGCCATTTGTCCAACAAAATATTCATGATAAATAGTATCAGATGGATTAGAAGTGAGATATGGATTCATTAGATTATATTTAAATGCATAAATTTGACCATTTTGACGCACTTTAATGACTTTGCCATTATCTCCTTGACCAATTAGTTGAATAAAATGGATGTTTTTTGGTAATGGGATATCCAAATCACATAGATGATGCTCGCCATGTTTATGAGTATGGAATCTCAGATTGCCCATTAAAATATTCTCACAAGATAATAAATAATCGTGGTGATTCTTCAAGATACTAGATGGATTCATTGATAGCATCGCAAAGATAACAGTGATAAACATCATTCCCCGAAAGTTTGACCCTAACTCTGAGAATCTGTTTTGTGTTACATACTAAAAATTAGTAAATTTGTGCGACCATTTGCAAATCATATTTTATTTTTAAATCATTTTATGAATCACAGCCACAATGATTTCCACATTTCTCAAAATTCTTTTGTTTTAAATACATGATATCGGGTTTGACATGATGTGACAATAAATCTGTTGGTTTACATCTATGAGAATCATTAATGTCATTTGAATGAAGTAATTTGACATTTGTAGAAGACAACCAAATACCTAATGCGGCATCTTCATTAGGCATCATTTTAAGCCATTTCATTTTAGATTGTTTGGATATATATTGCACGATATCAAATGACATACCGAATCCACAGCCAATTGGGAAATTGGGATATCTCGTATTGGAATATACTAAATTTTCAAATTGACCTGATTTTTGTACTTTAAAATTGACGGCTATAGTACCAATGACAGTTTTAGGTTGATGATTTGCGAATAATTGAAATAATCTTTTCATATCTATCCATACATCTGTATCTGTTTTGAATAGCCAATTGGCTGTAAAATGATCTGAAACATATTCGTATATATGGGTCATTTTAGTGGTTAAATTTTTATATGAATCCATCATATCTAGTAATACGATATCCTGATATTGTTCTTGTTCCATTTTAGCAGCTTGTAATTGCTCAGGGGTGAAACCTGATTTGCCAAAAAAGAAGATTAATTTGGAATCAGATGGAATTTTGGATTTCCATGTGGTTCTGACTGCCATTCTACTTTTAAACGCATTGATATCTGCAGGGACTACAAATATCATGTTGTAATGTGGTTTAGTGGGCACTAATGGGAGTTGAATTTTGGATTCATTTTGAATAGGTGTATTTGCTTGTGTGTTTTCTATAGTGGGTTGCTTTTCAATTAATTTTGATGGTGTGATTTTCAAATTGGATTTAGTGAATGGATTGTAGAATGTAATCCAACTAAAAAAGACAATGAGTAAAAATACCAAATAAATTCTATATTTTATGAATATTCCTGTTTTAGGGCTATTCTCTTTAATTTCACTAGTTGGAAAATATTGGTAACGCATGCTGAACGAGGGTGTTTGTTACTTTTAATGTCATTTCCCATTATGTGCAAGGATTCTCAGAAATTTACAATGTTTTGATTGGGTCTTGAAATCACGTCGATGATTTGATTGGAGAAGATAAATTGGAATTAAATGCACGGGGAGACATTCTGCAAAATGATATTCATCCTATTTATTATCGAGTCAATACTCTACTAATTCCATCAATTTTATCAGCTGGTCGAGTGCGAATCCCTCCAAAATAACCCCTTTTAAACAAAGATTTCTTCACAAAATCAAATGCAATAATACCCATTCCAGTACCAATAGCAACCATCCACACTTGCCATCTAGGTCCCTTTACTCCAAATATATCTTGTAATCCCGGTGTATACAATAATAAGCAACTCACGCCAATACTCCATGGAATACTCATAAAATGCGTCTTATTCTTGAAGATTCTAGTCGTATTAATCGTATCAATCTTCAATTTCACAATAAACAAGTCAAATACTTGTGGAAATACGATATTTAACCAATACGCACCAGCAGCTTCAGCATATAAAATAGAGTAAATATCATATGTCACATTGTTAATTTGAGTATAATTGCCACTTGCATCCACTGGAAATGTTCGATTTCCCCATAATTGACTGGGTGAAATATTGTAAAATACATTATTTTGAGTGATTCCCAAATAAAACACCAAAAAGAATGAAATAGTGCCACCAATCATTTGAATCAATCCAATTTGAGTATAACTTTGCAACATGAGATTCAAATCAATTAATGAATCATCTTTTTCATTATTTTTAAATGTCCATAATGAATTTGCAATTTTTTGCAACCATGTTTGATGTGGGCGAGTCACTTGATCAATTCGAAATGATGGGATACGACTTAATGCTCTGGCTTCTTCATCACTATTCACTACTAATCGTGCGGGTGGCTTGATGGTGCGTCGTGGATTCTCTTGCATTAAATCATTCTCTTCTGGTTCATTGACGAGTAATATAGCTGGTAATGAGTCAATAAACAGGTCAATCATGATAATAATCAACGCAGTACACAAAGAAGGTATTGGGAATATGATATATGCGATAAATGACCAATTTTCAGCCACTAAATCAATTTAAATTACTAATATGCGAAATAGTGTATAAAATGGCCTTTTTAAGATTAGCAAATACCAATCTGCCACTTGCAATACCCTCTACAATTGATGCAAAATCATCATCCATTAAAATCATTTTAGCAGCTTCTTTGGACACATCACTTCCAGAAATATTCATGGATATTCCCAAGTCTGCTCGCTTTAGTGCGGGTGCATCATTCACACCGTCACCTGTAACCGCTACAATATGACCCATAGCTTGTGCACGTGCAACAATTTCTAGTTTTTGAGCAGGGGATGTGCGTGCAAATACGATTTCTTTTTTAGCCAATATTTTATGCCATTCTCTGTTGCTCATTTGTGATAAATCATCACCATGTACAATCACTGCCTTGTATTCATCTTCACTGATACTCTCAATGGGTCTATTGGTGCGTGTGGCTACTTGTAATTTCGTTTCTCCTCTAATTAATCCAACTTGTCTGGCAATAGATTCACAGGTTAATGGATGGTCTCCACTCACCATATACACTGTAATACCAGCTGTTTGACAACTCGCAATGGCTTTATTCACTCGTGGCTTTGGTGGATCTTGTAATCCAATTAATCCTGTAAATGTTAATTCACTGGTTAATTCTGATGCATTGAATTCGTTAGATGCTGGCATGGTCTTTGTAGCACACGCCAATACACGCTGTCCTTGAGATGCTAATTGTTTATACGCAGCATTGAATAAATCAATAAATGCGTCATTTTTCAATTTCAACTCATTTTCATGATAAATATGACGACACATTTCTAAGACACGCTCAGGTGCTCCTTTTAAATACACGACATGTTCGTTATTCTGCTGATGCACAGTTAATGCCCATTTATTACTAGAATTAAATGGAATTTGATAAACAAGGGGAAATACCTGTTTGATTTCATTTAAATCTATCTGTTGACTGATAAATCGTAAAATACCAGATTCCGTTGCATCTCCCTAACATGAGTATGAATTACTATAATCTTTCTTTTGTTAATGTCACTACTTGTGTCATTTAAATCAAATTCTGCTTTTCTATTCAATGCACAGCATAATAAGAGGGGATGCTGGTCATTTAATGGCAATTTTGATGTGTTGCTGACTTGCAAATGTCCATTTGACTCGGATGATTCACTATTTTGTGGTGGAATCCATAAATCAACCACTGTCATTTTATTTTGAGTCATAGTACCTGTTTTATCACTTGCAATTAATGTAACAGCACCCAATGTATCTAATCCTTCAATATCTTTGACTAAAACATTCTTTTTAATTAATCGATTTGCAGAAATAGTCAGCATGAACAAGGTGATGGCGGGTAATCCTTGTGGGATATTACCTACAAATATACCAATGAAGAATGTGAAATTAGTGACTACATCTGGATTCTCAAGCATCCCAATGAGAAAGAATAATCCCCCTAAAACAATCGAGATGAGGGTGATTAATCGAACAAATTTGGAGATTTCTTCATTTAATGGGGATTTTAAAGTTGATTTGGCATTGGATAATTGAGCAATACTTCCAATCACTGTATCTTTACCTATTTTAATCACTAATCCTGTCATTTCTCCACTCACACATAATGTCCCAAAAAATGCTAGATTTTCTGCTTCCATTGGATTACTTTTAGTGGTTTTAGTTGATCTAGTCAATGCATCTGCTTCTCCTGTCAATGATGAATTGTCTACTTTACAAACCACAGATTTAATCACTCGAATATCAGCAGGGATTTTATCACCTTCTTTAATCTGGATCACATCTCCCTTGACTAATTCACGACTAGGGATGATGCATAACTTGCCTTCTCTCAATACTGTTGCATTCTGACTAATTAGAGAAGCAAACGATTTCAAAACAGATTGCGTTTTGACTTCTTGGATTGTTTGGACTGCAGAGTTGAATGCGACTACAAAGAACAAGACACCTGCTAAATAGTAATTGGAAATAGCATATGAGACTGGAAATGCTTGTAAAATCAGGCATAATGCACCCGCAAATGACAGCAACACATTAAAGGTGCCAAATAAGTAAATGACAAATAAATAAATGGCTGGTGTTTGTTTAGGTGGTTTTAATTCATTATAGCCATCTAATTGCCGCTGACTAACTTGATTAGGAGTTAACCCAGTGGTCAAATTGGATTCTAAATAAGAGACTAAATCAGGGAGGGGGACCAAATGTTCAGTAACATCAGCTTGTTTTTTAAGAGTGGGTGAATGCGTAGACGCTTCTTGTTCAAATACCAGTACATCCATATCTTGTAGCTTGTTTGAACTGGCTACAAGCAACTCTTCGTCTTTTGAAGAGTTCTGCATTTCAAATTATTTTGGGGAGGCGTTGAGCTTTTATCGCGATGACATGTCCATGTTGAGAGCCAAATGGCAGACGATGAGTCATTTTGAGTGGATGGGACTTTGAAACTAAGCCTGATTGGATTAGATATGCGATTACGAGGTTCAATAAGCACTCGCTTCCCACATTTGAGAATGGGTCAAGTCATGAAGAAAAATTGTAGGAGTACACAAGTTATTTATTACATTGAAGATGCTCAGATTATTAATTTAGAGTCGAAATCTGAGTATTTTCAAAGATCGGGTGCTTCCGATTATTTTGGATGCGTGTTCTTTTAGAGGACATACTTAGTGTAGAAAGCAGAATTCATTCAAATTCATGGTTTAATTAAAAGTATTGGAAATTTCCAAGTTGATTGACAAATGAAATCTGTTTCAAATAAACCGGAGTCAAAATCGATTAAAAATCAACAAAATTGTTTTTTTTTTTTTTTTTTTTTTTTTTT
>JADGIG010000045.1:0-32145 GCA_018985235.1 Sanchytrium tribonematis
CTTTGAATTCTATGAATTTTTTCTCGATATTCACGGAAGCTTTATACTTAATTGAAACTGATCTTATAATATCCTTGTCTGATTTTGGCAAACTTTTCTTAAATTTTTTGAATTCTTTTTCAAGAGCAGATATAGACTCCCCAACTTTCAGAGCCATTTCCTTTTTTAAATCCTGAGAGATTTGCTTTCCGGCATGCTCATACGCTGCAAATAAACAAAGAGAGAAAAACTTTTCGCTTCTTGGACCTTTTGACAAGTTCTTGATCTTTTCATATGCTTGAGTTACGCTTCTTGACAATTTTACATTTTTCAAGACAAGTTGCTCTTTCTTCGACATTTGGAGAAATTTTGTAACAAAAAAACTATGCAGCCTAAAAATTTCGACTTCAATGATTTAATTATAAGAAGTGCTAAGATATCTTTGACAAGGTGGGGAACTGACAAATATTTCCGACTCTATGATTATATTATCAATTATTTAGTGCTCCAATATCCAAAAAGTAACTTGGTTTTAAGCCTGGGTAAATTGCTACCTGCAATTAATGATGCAAGATATTTGATGCGATTTGGGGGAATCCCAGAAACTCTTTATTACAATTTGTATTCAGCTGACTGGAAAGATTATCTCCAAAATTATCTTATGCTTCTTTATTATCCTTTGGAACATGTCTATTGGCTTTCTGTGAAAAAAGTCTTAAATATGTCTGATAGCAAGACAGCTTTCTGTGGTATTTGGATGTGTCGGGTTTGGCTAGCCTATATTGTCGTTGATTTATATAGAAATTATATTTCCTATAAAAAAGGGCCCTTGGATAAGCACAATAAGGCTGACATTTATAGAAATATTGGTGATTTTATCATGTGTGCTCATTGGAGCTCCTATAGGGGATTGATTACAGATAAAAATTGTAGGCTAGCAGGTATTTTATCTTCTGTGGCCGGAATTTATCAACACTGGATCAAATATGCACCAACCAAGTCTCAAAAGTAAATTTATTGCATTCGGAGAATTCCAGCGTTAATAAGGACTCTCAAATTTTTCATTACCTGAGGATTTTTCATGTGCTCTTGAATAGATGAAGGATCGTTTTGCATTTGCTCTAAAATAACTCTCATGGCTGGATCAGACATAACTCTTTGCACTTCAGGATCACGCGCGGCTTTTTCTTGTACTTCTTTGTCTGTTAAATTTTGTCCACCCATACCCATATTCGCTTTCATCCGAATTTGTTGGGCTTCAGCCATTTGGGCCTCATTAAATTCACAAGACATTGCAGCGAGGTCAAGAGTCTCTATGGCTTTAATTCCGTCCTTCATGATAAGTTGTAAAGTAGCTTTTCTCAAATAAGCTTTGGCAAATTTAGTGTCCAATGCAATGCATTTGTCACAATCTTTAATAGCTTCTGGAAATGCCCCTAGCTTGTGGTAACAAGCGCTTCTGTTTGAGTAAGCTTTAGGATCATTCTCGTCTCTTTTGATTGCTTCAGTATACTCTTTAACAGCCTCTGCATATTTTTGGTCTTTAAATAGAGCATTACCACGATCCCTAGCTTCTTGGGATAGTTCTGGACTAAAATACTCTTCCTTCGCACGCTTTTCCATTAACTTTTCGACTTCTCGAAGCTTATCCAGAATATCAGGAGTTCTATGTTCGGTGAGCGCTTTTGTGTAAAATTCTTTGGCAAGCGCTAAGTCATCCTTTTTATAGTAGCAATTACCAATGCGCCCAAATGCACGAGCCATCAATTTGAAATCGGCAAATATTTCTCGTCCTATTTCTACAGCTTTTTTACATACTTGGATGGCCTCGTCAAATTTTTCTTCTTCATAGAGGACGGCAGACTTGTTAGTCAAGCAAGAAATTTCTTTCTCATCTGATAAGTTGAATGCTTCGTCATATAACTTGATAGCCTCAGCAAATTTCTTCTGTTTATAAAAAGAATTTCCCTCGGCTTTAATTTGCTGTACTTTTTCTCGCTTCAATTCTTCCTCTGATTTTTCAGAAGGCACTTCTTTAACTACTTCTGGAGCTACCTCAGGCTCTGGGACTTTTGCTTCATCCATCTCAACATCTTCAGAATCTGGCTTTTGTGGCATGTCTCTTTGAAATTGTGCCATCATTTTTTGCAGCAACATTTGCATATTTTGAGTTGGCGTAGGGTTAGTTGGGTCGAGTTTTGCAGCTTCTTGATATGCCTCAATAGATTCTTTAAACTTGCCCATTCCTTCGTAAGCTGTTCCTAGTCTGTTAAAACCTTTGCTCCATTGTGGATTTAATTCAGTACATTTTTTGGCATCGTCTACTGCTTCTTGGAACATTTGGAGATGAGTATAACAAGCACTTCGGTTAGAGTACAACACATGCGTTGGTTCGACATTTATAGCCTCAGTATAAAAGCTAATAGCATCTTGATAATTCCCTTGCTTAAAGGCAGCGCTTCCCTTTAATTTAAATTCTTCTGCATTTGTCATTTGTGTCATTCAAACTGTTACAAAAGGAGTGAGTCACTTTATTTTAAAACTGATACGTAGAAAATTCGAGATAAAATTAAATTTTGCACATCCTCTTGACAGCTATTGAATTTTGATAAATAAGCGATTTTTTAATTGGCAATGATTTAACACTAAATATTTGAAAATTATATTACAAAAGGGGAATCGTTTGTACTAAAAAATGGACGAAAATTTACAAAATGAATTTCTGGATTGGCTGATAGAATCTGAAGGCTGTTCAATATCCCCAAAGTTACAGTTTCACGAATTTGAACATGGTAGAGGAATAATTGCTCTAGAGGATATTATTGAAAATGAGGAACTATTTTTTATAAACTCAAAATGCTGCATCCGCGGCGAAAATGAAGCAGAGCTAAGACATGATCATAAATGGCTGCCTCTTATGGTCAGGTTGGCGAATGAACTGTCAAAAGACGAATTTCAACCTTATTTGAAAATATTGCCACAAGTAGATTGCCCAATGATTTGGAATCCAGAGGAACAAGAAATAGTCGAACTCATTCAGTCAATCGGAATCACCGAGTCTCAGGAATTGTATGACCAATTGTGTGAATATGTTGATATATCCCTGGAAGACTACTATTTTATTGGGTGCTTGATCATGGCTTATAGCTTTACATTTGACGAAATTCTCATGATTCCATTTGCAGATATGCTGAATCATCATAGTGATCATAATGCGCAACTATTTGAGGTTGAGGACGGATTTGTAATGCGAGCAGTCAAGCCTATTCTCCAGGGTTGTGAGGTTTTTAATACATATGGTGACTATGCAAATATAGATTTGCTATTGCGATATGGATTTATCGAAGCTGACAATCCTTGGGAGCAGTATTGGCTGGATGACTTTTTAGGATTGACATATTATGAAGAAACTGTTGAGGGAGACGAGGATAAAGATCCTTTTGATCCTCATTCTGCAGTTTTGGAATATACTCAAACTCTTGAAGACATTTTAGCAGTAGAGCCAAACGAAAGAATTGAGAAAGTGCAGTATATAGCCAATTCTCACTTGCAATTCTTAATTGACTGGCTAGAGACTGAAAATGCTCCAGAGGAATAATTTTTTACTTACACAGCGAAATAAATAAACTTTCAATCCGTTTGATATTTTTTGACACAAAGGATGTCTCGTCGCTATGATTCAAGAACCACAACTTTTTCTCCAGAAGGGAGATTATTTCAAGTTGAGTATGCTATGGAAGCCATCAACCATGCGGGTACATGTATTGGAATTGTTGGAACAGATGGAGTCGTAATTGCCGCAGAGAAGAAAGTGATTTCGCCGCTTTTGGAGAATTCGACCGAAAAAATCTATAAATTGACTGACCATATATTATGCGGAGTAGCTGGTATTACTAGTGATGCAAATACTTTAGTGACTACAGCTCGGGTCACTGCACAGCGTTATTTGTACACATTTAATCAGGATATGCCTGTGGAACAATTAGTTCAACGACTATGCGATATCAAACAAAGATACACGCAAAGTGGTGGTATGAGGCCTTTTGGTGTCTCTATCTTATATGCTGGATTTGATGAAAAATATGGATACCAATTATATCATTCTGATCCATCTGGAAACTATGCTGGATGGCAAGCAACTTGCATTGGCCAAAATTCTGCAGCTGCAGAATCGCAGTTAAAGCAAGAATACAAGCCTGAGTTAGATCTTGCCGGTGCAGTAAAGCTTGCTTTTAGTGTGCTATCAAAAACTCTAGATAGTCCGCAATTAAGTAGTGACAAATGTATTATGATTTAATTTAGTGGAAGTCTCTATTATAAAAAAAATCAATGGTAAAGTGAAAACTAAAATTCTGAATGATGACGAGATTAAGATTTATATTGAGAAATATGGCGCCAAAAAAGAAGATAAAAAAGATTGATTTCAAAAATAAATTCCAAGCCTCAAAATGTCTGTTTTAGAATATATCGAATCTTCAAAATCCATTATTGATGGTGGTAAAGAAACATTAAACAATTTAGATAGTAAAACGAAAGAGTGGTCGCGTGTACAAAGGGAATCCACCAATGTTGAACAATTACATAATACGACTTATGAAGCAATCACTTATTTGAGTAAGACCCTAAAAGAAATCCATAAAGCGCTTGATTCTCTAACCAAACTGCAGGAGACTAATGCAGTTCAAGTGGGGAGTGAAGCCGCTTTATTATCTGAGCAATTTAAAGTCATGAATTCAACTTTAGGTTTGGAAAAATATATTACAGAAATCAGTCCAGCTTTTTCTCAAACTGAATTTAGATTTGAAGAAGGAAATTCTGATTTTGAGGAGGATATCCCACTAGACCTTAGTTATGACTTTCATTCTACTAAGAAAATTGGAGTGCCATTGGACGAGTCAATGTTCGACTTTACTGCAATGCCTACGAATTCTGTTGCAAATAATAAGTATTCAACGGTTGATAGTATGAAAAACCAAACCACTAATAATAAGAAATTTAATTCCGATACAGTCAAAAAAGCAAGTAGAGAAAGCTTGGCTGAATTGCCTGCTAGTAAAAATTCCACCATGGTACAAGAAAAAAAAGGTCAATCGTTGGGTCGACCCCAAGATACACCAATCTCTCCTCCGCCAGTTCAGCAGACCATGTCGCCCCAAGTACCGATTCCTCAACAGATACCACAGCAAATTCCAGTTCCAGCGCCGCCTCAAACCACTCCGAGCCCTCAAGTTCATATCAAAAAGGCTAGAGTTTTGTATGGTTACAACGCCACTGAGAATGATGAACTGACTATGAAAGCGGGAGAATTTATCGATGTTCTAAATGAAGATATGGGCGATGGCTGGGCTTTAGGAATCGCCCAAGGAAAAAAAGGTCTTTTCCCAAGATCTTATGTTCAGATGCAATAGTAATAAATGTTTATCGACTAAGTTTTAGATCTGCATGTGTAAGCGATCGCAAAGTCAGCAACCTTGGGCAAATTGGTTGCCATTTGGTGAACGCTAATGGTTGGCTAGAAGCGACTTCGCCAATCAAATGCATAAAAAGGGTCAACCCAAGTTTTGGACAAAACAACGATGCTTTCGTTTGGTAGTATTCAAAGAAGCGAAAACATAGCAGTCATAATACATGGAGGAGCTTGGAGAACAGGCGAACCTGCAGAATACCAGGAAGCCGGTAAAATAATTGATGGAAAATTTGGAAATTGCTTGATTCCAGTATATTCTCTATGTGTTAATAATACCAAATGGGGCGTGCAACTGCAGGATCTTGTTGACTTTTTACATAACCTGCATGTAAAATATGGGAAATCTATCACTATTTTTGGACATAGTTGTGGGGCACAATTAGCTCTGTGTTTATTGGCAATGCAGAAAGGAAAAATTATCAACGATTTTTACGGAAAACCCATTGATTATAGAGACTACCATATTAGCCATATATACTGCTTGGAAGGAATTTACGATATACCAGATCTACTATTAGAATATCCTACTTATTCTGATTTTATAGAGCAGTGCTTTGGAGTAGAAAGTGAATTATACAAGCAGGTGTCTCCCACATATTTTACAGAGTATTTTGACAACAATGAGGTACTAATTGTTCATTCGAAAAATGATGACCTCCTGAGTGGTCGTCAACCTAGAGAATTTGCCTTGAAAATGAAATCGCAAGTATGTTGGATTTCAGGCAAGCACTGGAAATGTTTAGAATCTCGGGAATTTATTGATTTAGTTTACAATCACAAAATAAATATGTGACTTCAATATTTCATTTTTCCTTGTTTCATTGTATTTGAATGAGCGAAAATCGTCAAGCTTTACTTGAACAAAAGAAGCGAAAATTGGCAGATCTCAGGAGACTTCGCCAAAAAAGGTATTCATCCTCAAATATTTCTGCCAATGAAAGTGTTCATAATATTCTGGAATCAATAGAGCTCCCTAATATGGAAACTGATGAGAATAAAGACAATGATATACCAGAGCCTCTTATTAAAAATCAAACTAATTTGCAAACATCCGAGTACATTCATTTTCAGATAAAACTAGACAAAATTGTATATGAAAAATCTACTCAAGCACAGGTAGAAGCACCTGAACCTGAGGATATTGAAATGAAATCAATAAGTGATGAAGGCACGATCAGTCTTTCCCCTGAAGATGAAATGCAAGATGGCAAACAAAATACTTTGCGGCTTGGAAACTCTAATCCTGTACCATTGGGTGACTTTGTCATGGAAGCCGCAAAGCGAATTGAAAATATAATGAGTATCCAGAACTCAACTAAGCATGTCTATATCTACGATCAAATTGAATTTAAACAAGATGATGTGATTTCGTGTCAGTTTTTTAGGAATGACATTGCGTTGACTTGCGAATCTGGAATTTATTTTAGAAACTCAAAAATTTTATTATCAAATGTCACGTCTTCATTGTGTCATGAATTGATTTATTTAGGGACAGAGTATGGTTCTATACATGTATATGATTCTCGAACTTTACAATTAATTAATATTTTAAATTATCACAAGTATCCAATCAAACAAATTGAGTTTAGCAATAATACCCTATTGTCTTTATCGGAGGATGGAGAGTTATTACTGTGGAATATCAAGATGGTTTCTGAGCCAATTGCAATGATTTCAACAAAGCCAGGAGCCTTGTGTATGGCAAAAATGCACCAGTATATTGTAGGATGCTTAGATGGCATGTACAGCGTTACTATGCAAATGAATAATAGACCCCAAATCAATGACTCTAAATTTGAAATTGGAAGTGTTTATTCTTTGAGTGCCATGAATGAATTTGCTTTGACCGCATCAACGGATCAAGTAAGTCTATGGCATATTCCGGTAGAATTCTTTAACGTAGACTAAACTGCCACAAATTGTTTCACCGATTAGGTCTTTTTCCATTGATGTTCCCACTGGAATTCATTGGTTAACAAGAAACAATTTTTTAATAACCAGTACAGATAAAATTTCAATTTACAATCTTCAAGGTTGGATAAACGATGTTAACGTTGATGTTACTGGGTGTATCGTAAACAGTTCAATTTTAGAGGACAACTTACTGCTATGTACCAATGAAGGCACTGTATATTGGGTAAAATTAAGTGAAGATTTTTTTGAATAGTGCTTGTGTTCATCTTAGGCGTTGGATTCTAAATTAGATTATTTCAATAAAGTTCAATTTATCCGCTGTTTTAAATATTAGAAAATGAGTCAAAATGTATGGCGAAATGCTGAAGATGAGGTTTTGAAAGCAGCAGTCATGAAATATGGAATAAACGAATGGTCGAGAATATCATCCTTGTTGACTAGAAAAACACCTAAACAATGCAAAAATAGATGGAAAGAATATCTTGATCCTACTATTAAAAAAGTAGAATGGAGCGCCGAAGAAGATGAGAAACTACTGCATTACGCAAAATTATTTCCGAATCAATGGCGAACTATATCCACTCAATTGGAGAGAACTGCCAATCAATGTGTCGCTCGTTATCACAAATTAGTGATGCCTAGTGTGGAAAGTAATGATTTGGTTAACAAAGAACACCAAATCGATTTACTACCTGCCAGGCCTGATGCTGTTGACTTGGATGAAGCAGAAAAGGAAATGATCTCGGAAACAAGAGCTCGGCTGGCTAATGTTCAAGGGAAAAAAGCTAAAAGAAATGCAAGAGAAAGAATGTTAGAAGAAGCCAAAAGATTGGCACTAATGCAAAAAAAACGTGAACTGAGAGAAGCTGGAATTCATTACTTAGAGAAAGAGAGAAACCAACTTGAAGGTCCAAAGCTCGAGTATAATAAGGATATTCCTTTTATGAAAAAGCCTTCCAAAGAGATATTTGATACTATGGGAGATGACCAATCTAAGCCAAAAGAAGGGCAATTAAATGATGCGACTCGATTGGCACTGAAACGAAAGAGAAATGAAGACGCTGCTCCGAGTGAAAAAGCTGTTGATAAAGAAAATCAAATGTCTTTTGTGCAAGCCGAACAAAAGAGAAATAAGATTATCAACTCGGCTCAAGTTAAACGCAGAAAACTTAATTTGCCTCCTCCAAAAATAGAAAAGCTAAATTTTGTAACTGTGGGTAAAAGAGCAAATCTTATAGAAGAGGAAATTTCACTTCATAAAGAACTTTCTCAGATTGATGCCGCTCCTCTGAGAAGGACTGGCGATGTTGACATAAATATGAAGCGTGGAACAGGTTTTCGCACTAACAAGGAACAGCCTGTTGAACATTTCAATCCTGCAAATGAAGAACGTGAGACTTCAAAGCATGTTTTTCCTGATATAAGAGACCTATTAAAAAAATTACCTTCACCTAAAAATCAATTGAATGTCATTTCTGTACTGCCGAATAGACCAGCTGTCGCGGTCACAAAAGCCGTTGACCGATCTTATCTTTACAGGCTATCACAATTCGATTATGTTTCCACGCCCGTTAAATTAGGACTAATGCGACCGACGAAAATCCCAGAGGGGAGTTTCTCATTTTTCGATGACATGGAGCTTAACTCTCAAGCAAATGAGGAATTCAAATCACTTATAATATTTGACATGTTCAACAATCCATCAGATAAACAGTTGAAATTGATCGATGAGGGTATTTTAGAGGAAATCGTGCAGCCGAAGTTAGAGACAATCGACCCTGTATTTTTGGAGAAGGCAAAATTGTTGTTTTCGGAGGAATTGAGCCAACGTGACAATCAATCTTTAATATTGCAGCCATCATTAGGGGTTGCTTTACATGTTGGAAGTGTCTTACCGTTTGGCTCCACAGTACATGATGCCCAAGAAATCACTGAAGAAACTCTCGACGTTATCGTTCCTTTGTTAAAAAGCAAAATAGAAATGTATAAAATTGCCATTCTAGCACTTGGGCAAAAACTCCCAAGTTTTTTAAATGAATCTACAGTTGCTCTTTATTCGGCAGTCAAAAAACGGGAAGTTGAACTTGATACAGAAATCAACGCATTAAACTTTGAGAAAAAAATAATCAAAGATCGTATCACATTTCTTCGATCTAAATGTTTGCATCAGCAATTTTAGAGATTCATGTTTCATCAACAAAATTCAGCTAGTGGTACATTTACTCGACCAGTAGGTAGCGGCATAAAGTTTGGAGTCTTGGGATTAATGGGAGGAATAGGAATCAGTGCGTTGGCTAACTCGAAATCAAGAACGTGGTCTCATATTTCTTTGGGGTCCAAAATGTTTGTTGTGTCGGCAATCGGCTTGATTGGTGCAATATTGGGCTCTGAGTATTCTAGAGATACCACCTCTCCTGGAAGTGCACATTACAAGACTTTGCCTTCTAACCCTGAGCCCTTGACTATCTCAGAAAGTTTAGAGAAAGCCAAATTCAAAGCGGCAGGAATTGTGTGGGCAAGTACTATTTTAGCCACATTTGGATACTTAGCTTCTCAAAAAAATATGAAAGTGTCTGAAAAACTTGCACATGGAAGAGTGGTAGCTCAAGCAGTGACTGTCGGCTCTATTGTTGGTTCTTTGCTGTTGGTTGGGTCTAGTCAAAAAGCGAAATAAAAAATATATCAGCCTAAACTACAAAACTAATAGATTTTTATTCTTGCTTGCTTGTTCGATAATGGAATACATGTCAGATTCTAAAAATTCGGACTTTTCAGATGAAATTAAATATATTCGGCAATTATGACTTGCTAAGTTCCATCCAGAACAGATATATTTCTCACATTCGAAAAAATTTGTAATACTGCATATTTCCAAAGGTCTGTCTCTTGATTGCATCAATTTAAGACAGGAATGTGTGAAATTTTGAAATACTTCAAATTGCATTTTTTTAGCAAATAATTCAAATGACAAGTCAGAGTTCCTCAATTTAGTTTTTTGGTATTTAAGCTGTAAAAGCTTATGATTTAAAAATACAAGCGCTTGATTTCCTTTAACATATAGACCGTATAAAGAATGATTGGCTATTATTGGTTGCGAGTCAACTACAGTTGGAAAATGTTTCGAACATTTATGGTGAACTTCCATTATACTATCAAATTTATCATGCCTAGAAGATATGTGTACGAAATATACGAGATTCTCAAATGTGACTAAAACGTGAAGTAATTGAGTCCCGAATTGAACGGGTATCCATCTGTAACCTTCGGATCTTCTGCTTATAAGCATTTGTATAACCAAAATATCAGAGACAGTGAAATTAATTGACTGCCTCTTATATACTCCTTTCAGAGTTGCAAAGGTGTTTGCTTGGTGAGTAAACACAAGAGTTGCTAACAGAAATTCATGGCCATGCCTGAGAGACAATTCCATGTCTTTGTTTTTATAAACAGGAAAGCATTCTAAATTTGCATAAAATCGCAACTGCTGAAAGTACATCGAAGCAGATCCTAGAATATCCTCCGGCTGATTTGGAAAAGATCTGTTTAAAGCGATACAATAGGTATGTATAATCAAAGCAAATTTTTCGATAATCTCAGTGGAAATATACAGAACATCGTCGATCTCTTTAAAATATATGCAACGTGATTCTCCTTTGATCTGCTTTATTTTATTAGAATGGTATATCGAGAATAGCAATGGAACGTCTTTCAACTTTAAAATATCTTCTCCATAATCAAAAATTGCTTTACCATCTCGACAAAGTATCAGCTGCATTTTGGAGATGTTTGAAAAATGGAAACATTTTTTTTGGTAAACGAGCAGTACGATAAAATTGCAGCATCTAGTGATTTCTATGATAATTCCAATAATCTCAGACAATTACAGAAATCTTTTGTAGAGGACAAACCATACAGAATTAAATCTCCAAAAAGGAGTAAAAGTGAGGTACTTTTGAAGAAAACTCAAAAAGCTAAAGCCTCTGAGAGTAATTTGCTTATTGAAAAGAAAAATAAAGAAAAAACAAAAAAGGAGACCTTAAAAGATAAAACTGAAGTACCAGTTGATAATGAATTGAAAAATATAATTTCAAACGATATTTTGTCTTCCCGATCTACTATAAATTGGGATGACATAGCAGGTCTTACAGAAGCAAAAGACTTGCTGAGGGAGGCGGTTGTGCTACCGCTTCTAATTCCAGAATTTTTCAAGGGAATTAGGCGACCATGGAAAGGAGTGTGTTTATATGGACCGCCAGGTACAGGTAAAGTGGATTTTTTATTTATGTAGACCATGCTTGCCAGGGCTTTAGCGTCGGAAATAGGGACAACATTCTTTAACGTTGGTGCCTCCACTCTGGCGAGTAAGTGGAAAGGGGACTCAGAAAAATTAGTTCGTATTTTATTCGAAATGGCAAGAGATAAAGCACCAAGTGTCATTTTTATTGACGAAATAGATAGTCTGTGTAGTTCAAGAGGTGGTGCTACTGAGCATGAGTCAAGTAGAAGAATGAAAACTGAGATACTGGTTCAAATGGATGGTCTCTCAACTTCAAATGACAAATTTGTGGTTGTCATAGGAGCTACTAATTTTCCCTGGGATCTGGATGAGGCACTACGAAGACGATTGGAAAAACGTGTTTATATTCCTTTGCCATCCCCGGATACAAGATTAGAATTGCTAAATTTTGCTTTAAATGATATTCCAAAAGATCCAAATTTACACCTTGAAGAAATTTCAGATATGTTGGATGGATATAGTGGAGCTGACGTTACTAATATTTGTAGAGATGCTTCATTTATGAAAATGAGGGAAAAGATTAAAGGCAGAAAGTTGGAAGAGATAAAATCAATGGCAAAGGCAGAGTTTGAGGACCCATTAACCTTTTTCGATCTCCAAAAGGCGATTGGAAAAATAAAACCTTCAGTTTCCCGAGAAGATATCGAAAAATATCATGAGTGGACCAAAAAATTTGGGAGTTCTTAATAAATTTCAAAGTGACTCTTAATTCTCAAACAATGAATTCTATTTTTTTAACCACAAAAACTTTAAATTTCTTGCAACTTAGGTATAATGTCACCAAAGATGACAAAATGTTTGCAAAAATAGACTTGGAGACTATTCAGTCACATATTGACAATAATCCCTATACTTCTGAATTTTTGGACTTTAAGGAAAAAATTTATGAGGCTAAGGCTTGTTTCGTAATCAAAGATGTATACTGGAAGAGTGGAAAAAACTACGAAATAACATTTGATGAACCTGAAATTGCAATGGTTGAGCCCACTAACGCAAATGCAACTAGTGAGCCTTCAAAGCCTATATTTTTGAAAGAAATTCCAATTATAATAGAAAAAAGCTGGATTGCACCGACGAGACATGACAAAACCATGTTAAAAACGGAAGAATTCAAGCTCACTAAAATGTTATTACACAAAAACCACATTGAAAAGAAATTCATAGAAGTTAAAGAAAAAGTGTTTATAGATAAAGGGAGCCAAGTTGCAGCTACTCATTATTTGAACCGAAAATTACAGTATAGCACCAAACATCTAGAATCTAGTCAGATAAAAGAAATCTGTGCTCGCGACAACTTTTTATCTTTCGTGAAAGAAGCTGAGCAGCTTATTACAAAAGACATAGAATTCGAAGAGCTATTGTTTAAGTCCGCAATAAAGTCTTCCGACATATTTATTAGCAACAAAGACAAATTAACCGATTTGACTTCATTTAGTTTAAATGAAGAGTCTGGTGGAGAATCAATATTCGCAACCTGTATATTATTTGTACCAGAACAATGCGACAAAACGATTTGTAGTTTTGGCAATATAAAAGTCGACTGCGAATCAATTGTTTTATGTAAATGGTACTCCAAAGATATTATTGCACCAGAGAAAGTTTACCGCGATAAATTCGGAATCACAACATTTAGTATTTATCAGGGAAAAACAATTGTGGCTGGCTTTCAGGATGGAAGTATAAAATTTATAGACTTGGAAACATTTGATTGCGTCAGCGCCAAAAAAGAAGTTAAGGCAACTCAAAATCGTGCACCAATAGGCTTCATTCTAATTGAAGGAGACGAATTAATTGCCATCTCGACAAAATTTGAGATCTCTAAATATCTCATGAAAGACTCGGCATTAGAATTAATTTCAAACGTATTTCTTTGTAATTTAGTATACATCCAAAATATCTTCGCTGTGCCTCCATGCAGAAGTTATTAGGGCTCAAAGAGCCATAAAATTATCAGATGATATTGGAAATTTGTTTTCCACAAATATTGAGGAGACGAAGGTTCTCGTTGAAGATCCGATTCGATTGCCATTTGCTATATCATTCATAACCGAAAATCCAGTAATTGATGATCTCATTCTTGTAGGTTCCACTGGGGTTTTAGTCATATATAGAAACCAAGTAGAAATTCACCGCTTATCTGTCGATGTACAATTTACGTGTGGTAAATGGAGTCCCACAAGACCAAGCGTATTTTTTACAACCTCAAAAGATGGCAATTTTTATGTCTTCGATTTGTTACAAAATGACGAAAGCCCTCTAGAAGTCAAGGCAATTAGTTCCAGTAGAATTATAAGCATGGATCTTCAAACATTTTCCAACAAACAGTTTGCATGTTTGGGTTCCCAAGATGGGTCCTCTCATATTCTTAAAATTCCTAAAGAGTTTTGTAAGCAATTCAAGTCCAATGCTAAAGAGTATGAAACCTATCTAACCAATCTAGAAGTCTCTAAAGAAACACTTTCGGAATTTCAAATCCCAACAACGAAAAAAGATTTGATCTTTGACGATGTCGACGAAATACTCTCAAAAATGGTTAAATCAAAATAAATCATCAAACTTCCTCACATAAATACTATGATTCATGACTATGGTTAGTGTTTGACTAAACACAAATAAATTATAAGAGGAAACCACACTCGACAAGTTTGATTCATGACGCATAATCCCATTTTTATCAAATATAATCAATTTAAGATAATCTTCATCCTGGAATAAACTAACTAAATACTTGCCGTTAAATTTTAGTAATCCGGATTGATATCTATAATTGATTATAGCTTTGTCCGAGGACGCTAAGCACAGCACGCTATTGTTTGCAATTCCAACCAAGTATGGGTCATTCAATGTTTCAACCAAAATTTTAAAGTTTAGAGGATTGTTAACCTTGAGAAATTCGACTTGAGGTAATGATTTTAGGTCAATCAAAGTACCTAAATTAATATTCTCATCGGTTTCTACAACGTTTGTTTCAATCAGATTTGGATACGATTTACAAAACGCAATTAGTTTTTTATCATCAGCATCAGGAACCTTATTTTGAACCAAACACAAAATCCAATGAAAAAATTCCAAAACACAAGTGTAATAGTCTTGATTTTTTTCAAAAATGGCCTCATTTGATTTTAATATTGAAAGACTTTTGCTTGTAATGTCATCAGAAGTCTTGTCCCATTCGAATGTAAGGGCAAACAAAGATCTGCTAAATCCCACTAACGAAATGTATTTCTCTTTCAGATCTAATTGATGATTTATCCACAAATCGTATAAATCTGCTAGCATATTTAAATTTTTTTGGTAGCTTTGGATGGTGACGTAAGTCGAAATATAAAAGAGCATCAATTGATTGTTCCCAAATAAAATATGCTGCGCTATACTCTTTATAGCCAGACCAGTTCGATGATCTTCAGTCTCATTACTTGCCTCGAATTTTAAATTGACGCATTCTTTTAAATGCAAGTACACCTGCTTCAATATTCCATCGATGTCCAATTCTATTTTTTCGACCTGTGCTTTTGATTCTTGTATAATATGCAATTGATTTATAAAATCTGCTTTGACATTAAATGCTTTTCCAAGGACAATATTGCCAAGACTTGTATAGCCACATTTAGACAATACAATCGATTTCGCGCTATGTGACTCAATCAAATAACCATATTTAGTGTAAGCAAAAATACCATTTCCGGTATTGGTAAATATGTACTCTCCAATTATTGTGGCATGTTGAATAGATTCAGTTTTTTCAAATGCAGAGATCTGATCAATATATACATACCAGGTGTCCGTGGTCCAGCCAACGCTCATGATACTGCTTTCTAGCACACTGCAATCTTTGACGTCTCTATCTAATGTTAATAATATTTCTCCCCATTCGTTGAGAATATTTTTAAAATGGCAAAACATTCTGTTTTAAGATTATAGGTTCAAAATTTGGCCACCTTAAATTCCCATAAATGTTACAAATTGTAAATGAAATAATAATAATCAAATTACAAATTATATACTGCACAAATATAGAAATTGGCAAAGTTTTTGTAACATATGAGTCAGTTGATAAATGTATTTTCCTGCAATCAGGCAGATCAGACCATAAAATTTATATCATGCATAGCAATAGATCAATATATTGTTTGCGGTGGTTATGATGGTACTGTACATGTCCTGAAATATCAAAATTTAAAATCTCCTATCATTCAAGATGAGGAAAGCATGCAACTCAATTCTAAAGCCTTACAATATTCTAAATTATTATCGTACCAAGCACACAAAGTAATGATAATGAATTTAGACACTAGGGATAATATTGTTGTGAGCGCTGCGTTAGATGGCAGTATTTATTGGTACCAAATTGACACAAATCAAATATATCAGCTTCAGTTAAATAGACCGGTCAAGGGAATTCAGCTCTATGGTCAATCAAGCTCTTTTATATCCAGGACGAGTCAACCGCAGTTCATTTATACCAACGAGCATCGTTTGGCTTATAATACATCGTCGCTATTGAATAATTCTAAAAATGTTGTTTATTTTGAGGAATCGGAGCCTATTGAAAATGTACATGCATTTGGGAAACTCATTGTGACCTCTAATTTAAATGAGTTGCGAATATATGAGGAAAAAACGTTGATTTATATTGTCAAAAAAGATTTAGAAATGGTCCCTCAAGTTCAAATATATGAAAATACTGTGATTGTGGGCTGGAAAAATTGGGTTGCCATGTTTGCTGTTAACAACAGAAAAGTAGAACTAATATTTGAAGCAAATTTAGGAATTTTGATTTGTGGAGTGGGTCTCCTAGAAGACAAAGTCTTAATATTAGGCTATCCTAGAAATGATGTCAAAGGTATCTCTGTAAATTCTATAATGAAAGTTTTTGATTTCGAGTCAGATATTGAGAATCATGTTGCTTTGAAAGAACTTGACCATGAATTTACAAAGGAAATGCCACTTTTAGCTTTACTTAATCCCAGAAATTTAGAAGCTTTTGAGCAAGTTTTTGCTCTCAAAATTCCAGACTTTAAAAATATCAGACCATCCGAGTATAAATTTCTATGCAAAAATGGAATTTTTAGCATTTCTACTCCACAAATTATGTTGTTAGGACAGCCCACCACAATTCAAGACCAAGTTGGTTTGCTCGTGAAAGACAATAAAGTGGAACAAGCATTTCAATTGCTTATTAAGATAACAGATCCTATTGCTTACAGGACATCAAAACTTCATAAGTTTGAAGACGAAGTTTTCCTTTATCGTTTTCCCAAAGAATACCGTATCTTGTCTCATAAAATAGGCATTACCCTGATGAACCTTCTTTATGAAAATGAACGCTATGAAGATTGTGCAGCACTTGCGCCTAGCATTTTAACTCAAGATTGGAAAGAATGGCTGGTCAAGTTTAAAAATACTGGTCACATAAAGATTTTAGCTGCTGTAATACCATTTGAAAGTAATTATTTGGATGAAATCAACTTACTTATTGACTATCTGAAAGAAGATGATTTAGAATCGTTGATGAGCTTTGTTTCTGAACTACCAATTGATCAAATTCCGTTTGCTGATGAATTAATTATAGAACTTGAATCTTTGCATCATTCTAAGAAACATCCTCAAAAGCATACTATTCTGGAAACTTTAGAAATCTTATATGAGAAAACACTAAAATATGACAAGCTGATTATAACTTTGCTCGAGTTAAAAAGTTACGATAAGGCGTACAAACTTATTGCAGAATATCCCTATTTATTGCCAAATGTATTGCAATGTAGAGCATTGTTTTGGATGGAACTTAACGACTTTGTTGCCAGTAATCAAGAACGATATGAAGAATTAGATTTAAAATTTGTTCATTATTTTAAAACTCAAACCAATAAAACAGCGGAAAAACTGTATCATTCTGTGCCTATGAAATTAGTGATTCATGAGATAGAGCATTTAAGTGTTCAAAACATTGCTAATCAATTGAAAGAAGTTCCAAAACATTTATTTGTGTTTTTACATGTATTATTTGAGTACGATTCCAAAAAATTCACAGAATATCACAACATGCTACTAGAATTATATGCTGAATTTGATCATCATAAATTAATGAGTTTTTTAAGGTCATCGAGCAATTATTCTCTAGAAAAAGCAGTAAATATCTGCGAGTCGAGGGCATTTGTAAACGAGACCTTATTTTTATATGGGAGAATGGGTAATTCCAAGGGAGCAGTAAAAACAATTTTGGAAAAGTTAAAGGACTACAAGTTGGCAATTGATTTCGCAAAGGAACAAAAAGATCCTAACGTCTGGGAAGAACTTGTCACTTATGCGACCAAATATCCTATCTTTTGGCCATATCTATTAGAACATGGTTCATTTGATGTGGCACCTTTGAAATTAGTTGAAAATATACCAAATAATGCCAAAATTGAGAACTTAAAGAGCCTTTTGTTGAAGGTGATGAACAGCTGCAATATTGAGATTGCACTATCCCATGTCTGCTCGACTATAATGATTAATGATTGCCTGGCTAAAATGAAAAGCCATACGAAACATTCTCTCGACTCATCATTTGTGCAACTCACAAAGGATGACCTGGAACTTGAACACACCTATTTACTATTCGGGTGTGGACATGTATTCAGTGAATCCTCAGATAAATCATCTTCGCAGAATACGGAATTACGTCAACGATCAAATTCTCTATCCAGTATTTCATCGACATCAACTGTTAGGAAATTTCGGAAAAATACCAGGCAATTAAAAATCCTTGTGGAGTCAGAAAGGCTAAGGCAAGTCGCAGAAAACCCTGAAGTCGAATGTCCAGTTTGTATTCGAACTGCAAGTTTAATAAATAATTGAAACACTCCAGCTGAAACTTAAAATTTAATGATTCACTCGCCTACCGAAAGTTCGTTTGCTTCTTCGGTTCATGAGCAGATCAAACCTTTCAATATGAAAAAATATACATCGCTTTTACCCAGTATAGTTTTATATTTTGCAGTGTTGTTGCTTTTAAAGGATAACGTGATTGCATTATTCTGTGCATTGTTTGTCGCTATAATTGGAACTGAACTAAAATTAAGTATCATCATTTTGATGGCATTACTCGTGCTAAGCATCACGGTAGAATTGCCAGAACTGCTCAGCGGATATCAAGAACCAACTCTATTTTTGGTTTGGAGTGCTTTTCATTTGGGAACTGCAATCCAAATTCACCTGAGCTCCCATATTTCTATTTTTTTATTGTACAAATTCTGTTTTTCATGGTACAGTATGTCATTATGCATCATTGGCTTAGAATTATTATTTGCATCTGTAATTCCTTCCAATACAGCCAGAGGAGGTCTTATTTTGCCAATCGTTCAACACATGATGGACATGTTAGATTTGTCTTACGGTACATACCTGACTCTGCTCGCTGCTTTTGCAAATCTTATTTCTGCAAGCACTTGGATGTTTGGCATGGCCACAAATAGCTTAATCATTGAATTCATGACTAATTACAAATCTATAAAATTTACATTCTTCGACTGGTTAAGTGGAGCAATATTGCCTACGCTTGTAATCTCAATTAGTTTACCATTTATCCTTAAATACTTTTTATTGAAAGATGTTCCAGATCATGTACCAATGCTCAGGAATCAGATTACCGCAGATTTTTTACAGCTCCCTAAACTTAATTGGAAGCAATTCGCCTTGATCGGAATACTTTTGGGCTGTCTAGTTTTATGGATGTCTCATCAAATCCACAATATCTCTTCTACTATTATTTCAATGTTTGGATTGTTACTTCTTTTGTCTCTTGACATTATTTCTTGGGACGATGTTCTTAAAAACAAACAAGCATGGGATGCATTTTTCTGGTTAGGTGGGTTTATATCAATTGTAAATATCTTACAATCTCATAATATTACCAGTATAATAGGCAGTGCGATTGGCGAGATGATGCAATTTATTCACTCACCCATACTAACAACTATGATTTTGACTAGTATTTACTTCTTCAGCATGTACATGTTTTCGGGTTGTTCGTCACATTTATTAGCTTTGGCCCCACCGATTCTCATGTCCGGAATACAACTGGGTTGCCCACCAAAATTGCTTTTGGCTTTAATGGCCTATTTCACTACGTTGAGTGGGTTATTAACGTATTATTCTTCCGGCCCAATAGTCATGTATTATTCATTAAATCTTGTGCAAAGCAGTACGTGGTTAAAAATGGGTTTAATTGTATCTTTATTTGTCATGTCTGTTTATTTCACAATTGGTCTTCTTTGGTTCAAGATTCTGGGATTTTACTAATTTAATCACAGAAAAATTTTTAGTCCCGAATTTATGATTAAACCAATTACACATCCAGCTTTAAATATTGTGTATTCATCAGACTTGATTCTGAGCGGGATCATTGTAAATACCGAAAATATAAACCCACTTAAAACCCCCATCAATAAATAAATGTACAAATCGTCTGGAGTTACAGCGGAAACATTTTGGGCTGTCATTTGGAGCGGATCAGATATGGTAGGCGGAGTTAGATGAACCATATTTCCATATTGTTTTATTCTGGAGCTATAGAACGCTACGCTTTTGTTTAATTTCAACTTGGTGCCAAAATGGATTATATCAAAATTTCCTTCCAACTCTGCTGGTATTAGTTCGTTTACAAAGGTATATGGTTCAATTTGAACCTCATATGTTTTTTCCTGATATATGCACTTGATTAAGTTTAACTCTGGTTTAATATTGACGAGAGGAATTATTTCGTGATTATCTTCCATGTTTATTCTCCTTGTTACAAAAGATTTGAGATTGAACAATGCTAAGAATTTTGAGGCTGCTCGAACAGGAAGATAACTCCCTTCGGCCCTTATTTCAATTGAAAGCAACAAATTTTGATAAATGGAAATGTTCCACTAATGAATACCCTGAACTTAATAATTATTTTAAGCAATTTATTCCTTTTATTGTCAACGAATTGAGATCTCAAGCTACGATTGACGAGCCTTCGTTCTACAGATTACAACTTCTTTGTAAAAATGAGAACGTGTATGATATTATTGGGAAGAAAACGGAACAAGGAATTCAAATCAATGACAAAGTTTTTTTATATCATGGTGATATCATTGGATTGTCTACTACTCATATTTTAGACTACGTTGCTATCGTAGAAGGATTCCAATTGATTTGTCTTCACGATTTACCAGAAAATATCAATATGACTTCTCTTTGTAATGCAGTTCCTTTTGATCGAATGTTAAGTAGTTGTGAACGACCCCATCAACTCAGAAAGACTTTTTGTCAAGTTATTGTTAATGGAGAAATTCCTGAAAATCAAAATTTGCAATTGACTGAATTCCAGGTGTCAATGCTAAGAAACCTAGTCGTAAATGAATCTCAGAAACAATTTTTGGAAGATGCGCTCACTTCAACTCTACCTATTAAGCTTTTGGTCGGACCCCCAGGAACTGGTAAATCTTATTCTATCGTACAGTATATAAACTTGTTGCAACACAAAATCGTTTGCACCGCTCCAACTAATGTTGCTGTGGTCAACCTTCTTGAAAAATACATATCTCATGGCAAACGATCTTTTATTTGGCAGGGGAACAAATTTAGGCTGCGTGACATGAACTTACTAACCAAAAGACTGGAACTGTATCATTTAGATGCACTCGTTGATAGAATAGTAAGTGTTTTCTTCGAGTTCCAGTCAGTGAATGAGAAGATTATGAATGAGTGCGATCCAGATGAAATCAGAGCTGATATAAAATTGCACATTATGCATTTGAAAGAGATTTTGTCCAGACTTCCAAAATGCAAAATTTATGACTTATATACTCAAAGACTTGATAGAGCTAATTCTATTATCCTGAAGCCTATTACAGCTGACAGTGTTATCGTGATTCCATCGACAATGCATGAAACGATCAGGAAGTACTGTTTTAAAATTCCATTTGAGGTAGTATTTTGCACGGTCTCCCGATGCTCTGTGATTAGAAATTTGCCCGACCATATCATTGTGGACGAAGCCTGTATGGTCGTTGAGTCAGAGTCTACCATTTTGTTTCATGAAAATCTTCAAAAACTTATTCTTGTAGGTGATCCGATGCAATTGTCTTCGACCGTCAATAATATGGAAGCAAAGAAATACGATTTCGACAAAAGTCTTTTTGATAGACTTTACTCGCTAAATTATCCCTATCAAATGTTGAATATACAATATCGCATGGTTCCAAAAATCTGCGAAATAGTTTCTAAACTCTCTTACAATAACAAACTAGAAACTGGTTGGCTTCCACCGCAATTACCGTGGCAGAATGATACTCGCTTTTCTGAAATTCAATGGATAAATGTTGAAAGTTCCCAATTAAAACATCAGCCTAGTTATAGCAACGAAATAGAGGTAGATGTAATATTTAAATATTTGAACGAATTTTTCGAGAATTATTTTGAAGTGGTTAAATCTGCCAACTTGAAAATTGCAATCATATCACCTTACAGGAAACAAATAGAGGTAATTCAGCAAATATTGTATAATATGGAAATTGATATATCCAAACATATCGAATGCAATTCTATTGATGCTTTTCAGGGTCAAGAAAGAGACATTGTTATAATTTCATTAGTTCGCACTCAGGGATTAGGGTTTACAGGAGATTTACGGCGCCTCAATGTTGCCATTAGTCGCGCAAGATTCATGGTTACGATAATAGGAGACGCTAAGAATTTTATAGGCACAAGTTGGTTCGATGTATTCAAATACTGCCAAAGTTTTAACGCAATTTTGTCATAATTAAAATTTATTGGAAGGTGCCATATTTTGAATCATTATAACCTATTTTTTGTCTCTTTTTGGTAACGTCATGGTTTTCAATTTTCATTTCCCGTACTTTTATTTGTTGTATATTTATTGTTCCTTGAAGTTTTTCTTTATAAATATTAATTTCACTTTCTATTGAATCAATATTTTCCTGTAATTGATTTTTTTGATATTGTTTCGATGACTCGGCTTTTTGAAATTTCATTATGGCTTCTCTCAAGTAAACATGTTTTTTTTGAAGATTTCGTTTTGAATCTCGGATAAAATTGGCTTCATTTCCCAAAAAATCCATTTCTCTCTTTAATGACTTAATCTTTGATTTTTGAAGCATGATTCTTTGATGAAGTATATCCGCTTCAGTGGACTTGGTTTGTATTAGCTCAGTCATTTGACAAATGTCTTTCTCTGAGAATTTTTGAGTGGATGATAATTTTTGGCCCATTTTCAATTGTTGGAAAATTTCTTTATAACGTTGAGGTTTAGCTGTTGAAATTTTGTGAACGCAGATGATGTGACTTACCTCTATCGATAATATCTTCTACAGAGTCAACTCTCATTTTAATGATTTTAGAAACCTGACCCTAGTTAGACACACGAACTAGAAATAATGTCAGAATTAAGTAGGCTGCAGCACATGAAAAACTGCCAATTTCAGGGCTATTACGATTCGTTCATAGGTTTTACAACTATTTTTATCTCAAGTTATGTCGTAGGGCACTACCAAAAGAGTAGAGGTAAAAAACTCTTGGTACAGTCTCTAGTATTTGGATTTGCCGGCGCAAGTGCCATTGGTGCCTTTTCTGCAATGCGATGCACTAGAAGTAAAAACATGAAAAGTAAAATCCAAGACTTATAATGAAAATAAATATATTTATAACTACGATACTGGCTGTTTGGAGGCCATGTAGGTAATTGGCATTTCCCTGATTTGGGCAATTGAGCTATCCATTTGTTCATGGAGATCTGCATTGTGATGAAAAGTTTGTTCAAAAGTAGGTCTCAATTTATCTAACTCTGTTGCATATTTTATGCTGGTATTATATTGAATGTGAAGTAGAGACTTAAATATTGGATCAAAATATGACTGTCTAGCATCAATGAAGGCAGGGATATCATGCAAAAGTCTGTTGTTTATATCTTCATAAATTTGTTTTGTTTTTTGCGCTTCTTGCTCTTGCTAAATAAGTAAAAAGTACAGCCGGCATTTTTGTTGCATCATTACTAGGCGACTCGCTCAACTTTCGAACTTTAGTTCTAGCAGCATCATAATCAATTAATTTTCTACCACGTTTTTTGATAAGCTCATCAAAAAATTGGAACGACGCAGCATATTTGTTCACTGGATCCATAATATTTTTCCTAAAAGGCTCATCTAAAGCTTGTCTTACTTCATTATCCAATTGTTGGATCATCAATTTATATCGAGCAGCAACGGGCTTTTTCAAGTCAGTCTCGTCAAAAAGATTGTATAACATTTCAGACATATCACTCTGTGCGATTCCTACTGATCTGGTTGCATCCAACAAGGTCTTACTGCTTCCAACAATACTTTGAATTTTTTTTTCAAGATTTTCTAGTTTTGTCTTGTCTTCATCAAATTTGGGGTCTATGGTTTTGTCTGCCATACCAAGCCCCTGCATAGCCTGGGTCGACGCTCTAGCAATAGCTTTCGATATCCCATGCATTTTGAACGAAGTTTCAAGGAAAAGCACAAATCTTGTTTTGCCTTGTACATTTGGCAATTCATTTCCATTGTAGCATAGGGTATGCCAAACGACTAATTCTTTCTCGCTAAAAAATTTGTCCACAAAGAAAGAATATATAAACAATTTTCTAAACACAGTCATTTCTCCTTCTTTATCTATGAGTATGCAAAAACCTACTTTCCGTTCCAGGAAGATAGACAAACACCGTCAAATGTGTGTATTATTAGAAGAAGATGTTGATTTTGATGGTACTATTCGCGATACCCAAAACATTGATTATGGTGTGGACAAGGAAGAAGCAGAGGAAGAGCATCTTTTGCAATCCTTGCAAACTCAATTTCAAACAAAAAAAGCATATGTGCCACTTCCTGATGTACAATTATTAAAAAGGCCCAAAAAACTATTTCAGCGTCCAATAGATTGGATAAGGCACAACGAGCCTGAGATTGTTGAATACTGTTCTTCTAAAGAAGAGATTGAGTTTGTGAAAAATCACCCAGGAATGAAGCTTGATGAATACGAGTACGTTATGCAAGTTTGTGATTCAATGATGTTGGATAGGCTCCCACATGCCTCAATTTTTGACATTGGCGACCTTCTATACAAAATTGTAACTGGTTATCAAAAGCCGCACCTGGAAGAAATAATACCTGTCATTTATGACCATTACAAAACCAAATTTTTAGAAAAAAATAATATATTAATGCCTGTCCTTTTACCAGCAGAAAAATTTGAATCGGATTCCCACCCATATAAATCTTTTAGACCCAGAGAGATAGCGACATTTCGAAAAACGAGGCAATCACAAAACTCGACTTCTAGACTCAAACAATGGAACAGTGAACTAAGTTCAGCTCATCAACTATTGCAGATGGTAGCTCATAGAGAGCGAATTCAAAAGGAAGTTCTTTTAGTAGACCAAATAATATTTGAGAAAAAGCTCAAAGTCAAACTAAAGAGAAAGCAACTTGGACTTCCAGATGAAGAACAAAAACCACTCGCTAGACAGAAATTGACAAGTATTGGCGATGGAATTAAGAGGAGAATTCAAATGGACAAAGATTACGTAGATATTAGTTTGTCGCTGTTTAATCACAGATCATGGGCCTATAGGTTGAGGCAAGGAATATCAAATATGATCATTGATAGAAATTCCTCGTTCGACGCGTACGATGTACTTTCTGACGAAGAAATCGAAATTATAGATCCAAATGAAGACTCATTTACAAAAATTAGATATGAACAGCTCACCCAGTTGGATTGGAACATGATAAATAATATTAAAAAAGAAAAATAAATTAAGTAAATAATACAATATCAAATATATCCGGCGCCTTCAAACATATCTTCGATCAAAACTTGGAATTCCGTTCCATTCAATTTAAGATATTTTACATACGGCTCTGGAATTCTAAATTAGTTACGAATACCGAGATGACATGGCGTTGTACTCCAACATTAACTTGTCTTTTAATGATGACTTTAACATTGATCGCAATTGAGGGTCTATAAGTCGAACAGCTTTTTGAAGCTTTTGGGCATCCTCAAAATAGCTGTAGATTTGTTTAGACTTGTCTTTGAAAGCTTTTTCTTCTAGCGTTTTTCGAGCTTCCTCAATGCTTTTCTCTACAATAGACCAGCAAGTCAAATAACCATCGAAGTGGGAGTGAAATTTGGTTGTTATCAATTTAGCTGTAGCATCGTTTACATATTCCTTTAAAGTGGTATTTTCGTTTATAACATTTTGAATAAATGTAAGATTATTTAGAGCGAATACTCTACGGTGAAGATCATGCTGAAAATATTTTGCAGAGTCATCAATTAATTTGCAACATTCTGCGAGTAGCGAAGATAAATATTCGCTTGTATTTTGGTGATGAGTTACAAATAACTCGACCCACTCATCAACGTTTTGATCATGCTCGAGTAATTTGCGAATAAAAGTTATCGACAGATGAACACCCTCGTGAATAGTTCCATCTTGCTGCGGTTTAGAAGGGTTTTCATTAATTTTAGGATCAAAAAATTGGCCAGAGGCTTGTAAAAAATGCTGCTCATTTTTGATTATAATATTTTGCTTCTCAGTAATTCCTTCAAAACTATTGATGATCATTCTAAAATCACTGCGAATACCATTGATGTTTTGAAGAAATATAAGAAATCCAGCCATTGCCTTTTGTTTTTTCATTTCTTTTAGATCTCGAATCGCTAATTCCACGGAGGAATTTAACAAATCAAACGCGTTTTTGGTGATTTCGTCAAAAGTTTTATGAACCACGCTTGCAACTCGAAAGATACAATCTGCAAACTTTCTTTCATTTTGAAATATGATCGCGGACCATTCCATCATGGACGGAAATTGATCGATGTATCCACTAGATGTCGGGGACTTGGGTTCGCTTCCAATCGAGCCTCTTTTGACAAAAGCATCTGGACCTAGCGGTAACAATGACTCATAGATGAATTTCGCTCGAAGACTGTGAAAATCTTTTGAAAACTCAAAATCGGCAGACCCATCATATATTGTTGCGGCTAACTTTTGAATGAATTCTAATGCTTCGTCCTCAACAATAGCTTGATCTTCGGCACCGTTTCGAATTATAGTCGGAATATCAAGTGGTTCGGAAACCTGTCTAATTTTACTCATAAATAAATTGCTTAATTGTAACAAACCAACTTTACGGAGCTGTCTTAAAGACACAATGTTTTTTTCTGATCCTTTCCAGGGATTTTCACTTAAAATTTTAATTGCATTTTGAATTCTATTTAAAGAATCCAAAAATGGTTGAACGTCAGTACCAACACCTCTTGTAATCAATTTTTCTTCTCTTTGTGATGTTTTTAGAGAGTCCAATAAAATATCCAAATAATCTAGACACTTTTGACTGTTTTGAAGAGCAACCGAGTGCTTAGCAGTCTTTTGGTTAATTTTGGTGAAAGAATCAGTTAAATGTTGCACTTTTGTTATTAGAAAGTCACTACTATGTTGGGCCTGAGTTTTTAATTGATTTAGCTTTTCCAATTCCATGAGTTTCAAAATCTATAAACAAAAAAATATCAAATCCTACATTTATTTTCATTAAATTAATTTTAGGTAACCACAGCCCATTACCTTCCACATAATCCCAACTTTATATTGTTCTGGGATATACTTTAACCACTCATACATTTTGTCGTCTAATTTATGCGCCACCCTCTTTCGATATTTCATCCAGAGCTGATTTGAAGAATAGGTCTTGAAATGATCAAAAGGGTAGTTGTATTCATTCCTGCAGTCTTTCAAATATTGATAAACAATAGCCTGTGAGAATGTACTTGTGTCCGTGCCAAAAAAGGCTACTCCATGTCCACCCATCAATTGATCCAACATAAAATATAGCAGGTGGCCTTTTCCCCAGCTAAGCAAATGTTTGGTTTCTTCGGACCTCAGACTTGATGTCGTCTGTATAGGCAATTTTGCCTTAATTGAGTCTATCATCTGTGGATCAGTCTCGATAATATTGTTTGAAGTAAAATCATTTAAAAAAAAGGTACATGGATATCTTTTCAGAAAGGAATTTAGTAGCTTCGATAATCTAGGGTGGGATACATCTGTTGCCATATAAAGTACCAAAGGCAGCTCAGTCGGAAGCTCATTTTTCAAAGTTACTATTCTTTCCGATTTCAATTTCGCATCTGCCAATTCCAATAGCCAAGCCAATTGATTATCCTTGCAAATTTTCATTCTTTCGGTCATATTGGAAATACTTTTCACATCTGAAAATGCGACCGAAGCCTTTGCCTGCTTAGGAGCTGTCAATCCTAAATCATAAGTCATTTTTTGGTAATGCTCATAAACATTTTGCATATCAATATCTTCCGAATAGAGTAAACCTGGCATGTTCGAATCTTTTTGATACAGCCAAAGATTAGTGTACATTCGTAGCTCCTTATTTAATTTCTTTAACAAATTGTATCTGTTTTCGAAAAATGTGGCTTCTGTACTTCGAAAATGAATAGATATGAATGGGCCCAATTGTGATTCCATTTTCTTGGTTAAATTCATCAACAACGGAGCAGCAATTTGTAAGTTTTGACGAATTTGGTTTTGAATTTCAATGTTTGCGCTTTCAATCAATGAGAGTCTTCCGGATCCAAAAAGGCTTCCAAAATGTAGTACAGACGAATTCATTTTAGATAGAAAATCAAATTCTAAGGGAATTCGGTATTTTCCAAGATATTGATTCAGGATTGATTGAGGAGTATTTAGAGTAGGAACCACAGGAATTTCTTGACGCAAGATATTGTTCTCGTTGTGGGTTACTGGAAAGTAATCGAATTGTTCAGAGTGAATATTTTTAAAAGCCGAATCAAAAAGCTTGTAGGAATACATCTGCTCGTCTTTAATGTATTGCACGTCTTCTATAGGTAGATTTGGGTAATCAAAGGGATCTAATTCAATCCATGAGATATTTAATTTAGCTAAGAAATTTAAATCAACTGCTTGTGACCACTTCATCACTTCTCTAGTTGGTTGTCTACAGGCAATGTAGAGAGCGTCGCGAATTTCCGATGCATTATTTAATCCAATGCGACGATGTACTTCTTTCACACATTTCCGTCTAGTGTTTTGGATTTGCTGTATTCTTTGTTTTATTAAAGCTTGAAGCTGTTGAAATGATTTGTAAGGTACGGCTCTGCCTATGAATAATGGAGGGATGACTAAAGTTCGATTTAAAATATATGCACTTATGATAGCGTTTTCAAGTGCAATACGTTGATTATTGAACCCAGAATGAGTCAGGTACATCAAATACTTAGGAGCTTCTTTGGAATGAACCTTGACTTTAGGAAACAGTACATATGCAAGAATCAATAAACTAATGAGTAAGAAGCCACGGTGAAGTTTCATGGTGCGACGTGCTTGGTATTGCAAATTATAAGAGCAAAAAAGTTGATATCTTCCACAAGCAGGTGATTCTACTCAAAAAGAGCAAACCTTAAATTGTGGTGTTTAAAGGAAAATTTGGTATGTTATAATCTTCTACAGGTTTAGTTGACAAAAAGCTTTTGAATCTGGATTAAGATCAATCTAGAATCATACAATAGTCAGTGGAAACAGTAGTGAGGAAATACATCGATGAGGAATGTAGACAGACCACACGTGTTGTTAACCAATCAAAATAATTGAATTTATTTTTAAGCCAAAGCTGGAAATTCCTTTTCATTTTGAACTTGAAGCTTGCCACCTCTTTTAACACCACGAGATGGTCCTCTGCTACCTCTTGAATCACTTCCTCTATCTCCACGTCCTCTGGGTGCTCCTCTATCTCCTCTTCCCCTAGAACCTCGAGCACCAGCTCTACTACCTCTACCGCGTCCTCGCGTTTCTTTTCCGGAATTAGATGATGATGATTCTGGCTCAATAATTTGCTGTGCGATATCCAAATATACTTTCTTATTTTGTTCCTTGTCTTTAGATTTTTTGGATTTTGACTTTCCATTCATTAATGCAGCCAGGGTAGGGTCATCTTCCTCTTTTTTAAGCACTTTTGCTCCTTTCCAGTTACTGTCGACAGTTCTTCGAGCTTCAGGAATAGTATCCACTCCAATTTTTAAGTCTTTCTCTGCTTTTTCCTTTAAGTATTCATCCATTGTTTTTACATTTGCAACCTCTTCTTCTTCTTCTTGAGCTTCTGCTTCCTCTTCTTCAGATAGCTCAACAACTTTTGTTGGATCACCCCAAGTGCCTTTACCGGCCACATCTTTTTTGTGAGAATCTTTTCTGTCCATGCCAGAATGTCTATCAAATTCACGTTTGCCTGGTCTTTTTGATCCACCGCGACCAGTTTTTTTCGCATCACCTCTGGAGGAACTTGGCGCAATGGAGATGCCACGAGCGACGCCTCTCGTAGGGTAATCTCTCTTTCCAGTTTGCTGAGGTGCAGCTTTATTAACCGGGGCCGATTTCAGTTCTTCGGCTGTGAGCACTTCAAATGGGTTACTCATGTTGTTCTACTCCTTCCCCCTACCAAGGTAAAATTTCAAGATTTATTTTTCGTAAAAATATTCCAACCTTTTCGTCTTGCCAAAAGATCATTCCTTATTGAATTATCTTCTTTAAAACCAATTATTTCAGCCTCCGGCTCTAACATTTTGATGGCTCGAAAGAAGTAAATCTCCTCAAAATAAACATTGGGATATTCAGAAGGAAACAGCTGGTTCGAGTCTTGTTCTGAGATTTTTTCCAAAAAAGGCTTTATGGCGAGAGATTGGGTCTCCTTCGTAGAGCCTTTCAGTATTTTGCAGTATATATCATATTCGCTTAAATCGTCATTAATGTCTATCAAATTCGAAGCGGCCTTGATTCCAAGTAAACGAATACTTGGCTCTTCATCCAATAAAGCATAAACACCACAAATTGCATAAATGTGTTGTTTAATCTCAGTATCAATAACACTGGAATGGCAAATGCTCGATAAGGCATAAGCTCCCTGAATTCGTGTATCAAATTCGTTTTCCCATTTTGTTCTAGTCGATAAAACGTCACACAACTCATTTATATTACCGTCATCTATCCTAGAGCAAATCATATTTAGCAATTTATCTTTAAAAACTATATTACTACCTATCAAATAGTCTTCAAATCTATTAAAATCTTTCATCAAAAACGGAGTAGAAAAAGGCTTGTTGTGAACAAGCTTAATTAACTCAAAATCAATTTCAAATTTTGCACTGGGCAAAAACTCAAATGGAACATGACTAAAAAAGTTAGAGTGATTTTTTTCATTATTAAATGAAAAATTCAAGAAATATTCCATTCTTTTCTTAAACATCATATTAGAAGATTCTTCAATTTCAATATATAATTTAGAGTAATTTGAACAAGACCTTATGTACTCATCAAATATAGCAGCTGAGCGAAGTCCACAATTTTGGGTTAAAAGTTCTTCAAATTCTTTTTGTACAAATCCAGACGGAAATCCAACTATTCTAAAAATTTGAAGCAGCGTATGCTTTGATATATTGTCCAATTCATAATACGTCTTTTCCAAGCTGGAAAAATTGAGCTTGAAATTGGGATTTCGGTTAAGATATTGTAAAAGAACATTGAGAGTACCATGTCGTAAATTTGCAGATACATTTTTTTGATTACAAAGTAACTTCTCGACTTCATGGTCTAGAAGTAACATTGCCAAAGGTTTTGCTGCTAAAACTCGAAGTCTATATTCTTTATGTCCTATCAAATTTTCCAGTCTTGATTTAAGAAGAACAAATGCCTCTTCCTTATTTTCATTTTTAGGAGCACTAAATTTAGACAGCAGTAGCAAGCAAGAAAATACAGTTTCGCGATAGTCTGTTGCAAGAGCCTTGTCTAAAGATCGTAGTAAATTAGGAAACCTTCTAAAAAATTCAAAAGAAGAACATCCTTCTGCCCAGGTCCTTGCTGCCGTTCCAAAGCTTCTTCTAATAAGAGTGGAAAATAGTATTAAAGAACAATTTCTTATCCTCCAATTGACGTGACTCATTTTGGTAATCGCTATTTCCAGCCCAGTTGCCACTCGTGTGAAAAGATGTTTGCCTAGATTTGTTTCTTGGAAAATAGTGTGTAATATGTTCATAGAGTGGACCACTGAAATATCGTTGCTCCTTATTTGGCAATTACTAAAGCACCTATCGACAGTTTCGTGCAACACTTGAGTATTATCTAAGGCTGTCAATAGTGCTATGATAGATTGTGGAATACCGGCTGATCTTCTAGTTATATTTTGGTTGGAGTGGATGTAATCTTTTAAGTACAAATTTAATATTAAGAATGGAGTCAATTTCAGCTCCTCGCAATTTAAACAAAGCTTTGTGATGCTGCTTAAAATTGGACAAATATTAGCAAAAGCTCCTCGATGACGAATGCTTGTTGCCAAT
The DNA here is from genome assembly GCA_018985235.1 of Sanchytrium tribonematis. Taxonomy (NCBI): domain Eukaryota; kingdom Fungi; phylum Sanchytriomycota; class Sanchytriomycetes; order Sanchytriales; family Sanchytriaceae; genus Sanchytrium; species Sanchytrium tribonematis. The sequence goes on from JADGIG010000045.1 coordinate 32,067, forward strand.
TCTACCAGATCCGAAAAAAATACTTTTACACTTGCGGCTTGAATATCTGCCATTTCTAAAGTCGTTTGTAACAAATTTG
>JADGIG010000046.1:0-32105 GCA_018985235.1 Sanchytrium tribonematis
TGCTAAGTCTTGTATTTCCATTTTGAACCAAACAAATGCTTCCTTCAGTCCCATTTTCCATGACTCTTGTATTTAAAACATTGTCACTAGGCTGGTTCTCTTGTAAATCGCTGTTAAAAATCTCATTCGAAGCAACATTTTCCCGATCCAATTTCCTTATTTGATTAACATGTACACGAGCACCATTGTCCAATAGTAAATTCCCATACGGTAACACTTCCTGTATTTCATATGGTCCAACATAAGGCTTGTCAATTTTAGTTTTAAGCTCTGGATTTGGAACCAATACCTTGTGTCCCATTTCCACATCCAACTTGTTTCGTTCCCTTTTTTCTTGTCCTACTGTTCGTGTCACATGATTCTCAACGGCAGCCTGGTTATTGGTGGAATTCCATCTTGACAATAGATTTGAAACTTCTCTCCCAGATTGTATGGGTCCCCACATTGCTGGTAATCCGTAAAGTAATTCAAATGGAATCTGACCATGCGCACGATGTTTCGTAAAGCGCATCACTTGTAATGCTTTTGGCAATGCACCAACCCAATTTTCCTGGTCGGCCATATTGACTCTAATAAATTCCATAATAGAGTAGTTCGCTCTTTCGGCTACACCATTGCCTTGCTTATATCCAGTTGCCGTAAAATGTATATCAATATCCTGATTTGCACAATATTGTTTCATCTTTGCACAATTGAAGTTACTCCCTTGATCGGTAATTATCTTTGTGGGTTTGCCATATCTACTAATCCACTCATTATTGAGCTTAGTAACTGCTTCATCAGCCTCAATTGTCAGTAAAGGCACTGCCTCGCACCACTTGGAAAAGTAGTCTACAATAGTTAGGATATACTTGAATTCAAATCCATCAATATCACAAATAGGTAATGGACCAATCACATCAAGACGTAATCTAATTCTTGAGAATTCCACGTAGTTTTGCTGTTTTTCTTGCTCTTCAAGCACTCCTCACATTGTGCAATAGCAGCACTACATTGCCTCTTAGTTGGTTTGTGATTTCTCTGTCTTAAATAATGATAAAGCTTTTCACTTCCACAATGGTTGACTTGCTTATGAATCTTTAAAATTCCAGAAATATTCATGCTTCTCTCTCCCATAGTTTCATTCATTGCTAAAGACTGTTCAAAATAAGTATTCAATCGAGTGAAACTATCTGCTAGAGAATTTGCAGATCCTGAAATATATTGGACAATCAAGTTAAATGGCATTAACGCCATTGCCCAACGTGCAATTCGACCCTTGAGTTCATTTGTGGTGAGGTAGATTAAAGATTTGTGATCCGTTTTAACAATAGTGTCTTCCCTGCCATCAATATAATATTCAAATTTCTTGACCGCATAGACAATGCTAAACAGTTCTTTTTCTCGGATGCTCCAATTCAATTCATGGTTTTTCAAGCACCTAGATACCACTGCAACAATGTTGTTAACTTGAGTGCCCATTTTGCCAACCAACTCCATCAAAAACAACATTTATCTGCTGATCTTCGGTGAGATTCTCATTGTATGGAGATACGACAATGAATGGTGATCTGTTTTTATGATGGTATCATCACGACCATGAATGAAATATTTAAACTTGTCACAAGCAAATACACAAGAGAATAGCTCCTTTTCTCGAATTGGCCATCTAGTCTCCGCATTCTGGAACACCTTTGAACACATGCTAATGATCTCATTGTGCTGTTTTAATACTGCTCCATATCCTATGTTTGATGCATCGCACTCAATTATGAATCTTTTCTCAAAGTTTGGATGTTTCAGAAGAATGGGTGATTTTATCATCTGCTTGATTCTTTCAAATGATTCCTGTTCTTCCTCACCCCACTAAAATTCCACATTCTTTTTCCACTTCAGAGCTGGATTTAGGCATTCAAAGTCCGTAATTGGATCCACTCTGGACATATCCGGCCCAGCATAGTTCGGACTGAATCCATCAAAATTGTTCATTTTTTTGCATATGCTTTTAAGTTGTATTTGGTCAGTAAAGCGAATATTTCTTGCAATATTTCCAAGTACCCCTCTACTGTTTCCGTACAAATAAGTATATCATCCTGATATGCCAAGACCTTGGAATTATCAAAACCCTGAAAGATGAAATCAACACCACGTGGAAAACATTTGCCACTATTTTTCAACCCAAATGGCATGTTCACATAAACAAAATGTCCCAAATGACATACAAATCCGGTAATCATAATGCTATCTGGATGGACTGTAATCTGCCAATACCCCTTACGGAAATCAATCTTTGAAAACCAATTCTTTCCATAAAATCGACTCAAAAGATCGCGAATTTTGGGAAGTGGATAACTGTCACTTTCGATTAATTTATTTACACCTCGGTAGTTAACCACAAAGCGTTTCTCAGTTGTACCTGCCTTGTCAACTAGATGTACTGGCGCACTATACACGGATGGATCGCTTCTCTCAATCTCTTTCAAAATGGATTAAGAAGTCCAATCCTAATAAGATGTCGAACTTGTCTGATGGAAATACGTAAAATGTTGCCTTAATGATTGAACCAATGACAACATCAACTTCTGCTTTCTTGTTGCATTGGATTGTAGTTCCATTCACTGCACTAAATTGCTTCTGGCAATGCCATTCCTTAATTTAGTCAGATGGCTCCAAACTGTCAAAATATGCCTTTGACATAATACTGATGAAACTGCCTCTATCTAAAAAGCCATCAACTTTGGTGTCGTTGATGTCAATTGTCATCCACATTGGTTTAGGCGTGGAATCAATAATGGCATTTGTAGTGTCTATTTTCTCAATATTTGGACAATCCTTTTTTTGTTTCAATCTAGGAACCTTACCCCAAGTCTTCTGCAATGCATTAATCTCTCGATACTCTGCAATAAATCGATTTTTCAACTCTTCCTATGTAGGATTGGCTTGTACCCAACCCAGTATTTTCAGTTGAATTTGACCAGAGAGATACATTGGAAAATACTTCAGCTTGAGTTCATTACCTTTCAAAATTACCTTTCAAAATTGTTTGAAAGGTAATGAACTCAAGGCGGAGAAAGAAATCAACTGCATCATCCTTACTCGGAACCTTTGGAGGCTGCAACGCCAGTTGTTGCTGCACTCCATCAAATTGCGGTTAACCTCCAGAATTCATATCTGCTATACCCATCAGATTGGGATGAGGCTGCTGCTGTTTATTGGACTGCACAGGGCCCTATTTGGGTTGCATCTCATTTGCTGCCCCTTGGGAAATTCCTGTAACTCCATTTCTTCATCCTTGTTCATGTTGTACACTGTAGGATCAAAATTGGCACACACAAGTTTTTCTGGAGCGTCAATCTCACCGATTCACTCATCCTCACTCACAACATCCAATTCCACCACTTCAAAAGCCATACTTAAGTCCACGTCCCTCCACAAGGATAAAACTGGAGGTGGAGAATTATTTACTGAATCTGTTATATCATCCAATTCACGCTGATGCTTATGTGAATCCACATTGCCTGGCTTGTTGCCTTCTAATTGGCTTTGATAAATACCGAATGGTGTTATTAGGTCTGCCACTATTTTATCATCTTCCAGATGCAATTCAAGTCCAAATCTTTTATTAATGTTAATGCTCACACAATGAAAATTCCCTCTCATACAATTGCTCATTTCTTTCATCCATATAATATTTTCTTTCCTCCATCAATTTCAATCTAATTTCTTTTGCTTCCTCCAAATGTATGGGATAATCCATATATCTCATTATTTTATCAAATATCAACTCTGGTAATCCACTTATCAATGATTTGTCTTGTAAAATCTCCTTTTTAAACCAATCCATTTGCTGTGGTCCAACTTCCTTTGTACTCGTTATTTTATGATTGGGATGCACTAAAAAGAAACACAGTATCTTCCGATGACCATTTTTACCCTTGTCAAGTAACTCAAATGGTTCTACTTTATGCTGATACAAATTAGGAAACACGATTAATTTTCCCTCTTGGATTTCAATTTCACCAATATTTTGAGACAATGGACCTTCATTAACGAGTCCATAAATCATTTCTACACCATTATCATCATTCTGTTCATAATTAGGCTCACATACACTTTGTCGCATGCTCAAAAATGAATTTGAAATATTTTCAACATCGTAGTAATAAATGCCAGTTGCACAAATTTGTTCTCTAGTAGTGCCTTCTATATGCCATACACCCCCATGATACACTGGATTCTCGGGTGTTAATTGGATATTTGCTAGTTTGATAATGACTTGTAAATGACTTGGCAAATTTAAAATTTGATTTTTTGATTTTGGGGCATATAATGGGATTTGGGGTTGTTCAGGGACTCTGTTGTCATAATATACATCCCATGCATCATCATAATCCTCATCATTTTCAAAATTATCACGATTTAAATGTTCTGGCTCTTCTGGATACCAATTTGAATCCACTTGAATTCTATTGGTATATTTGTGAGATAAACAATATTGGAATAATGGGATAAATTCATTGAATATAGTAGTGATTAATTCATATAAATGGGTGTGTTTGGGGTGTAAATTGTTGATATAGGACGTGATTTCATATTTGCCATTTTTCAACTCAAATTCGCTTGGAAGCCATTGATAATGAATTTGAATGTCATCTGATGAGGAAATAGGAGATTTTAATTGACCAGAATTCATTAGTTGTAGACAATTCTCTAGAGTAAATGGATTGGATAATTTGGATTTTTCAGATAATGGAAATAAAGAGGGATGGACGATATCAAGCACTTGTTGGTTTGAATTTGGATGCCAATCGAGTAAATGAGATGGTACATCTTGAAATTGAGCCATGATTTGCTTGAATTCGTGGTGTAAAGAAGATTCTATGCCATCAAATAATTGAAAAGTGCCATCTACTGGACCATATGGCAAATCAAGTGAATCTTGCAACTCATCAAAGCAATATTGAATGATTTCATTTGGCAAATCTTGTTCAATCAATTCTTGCTTCCATTTTTGAGAATATGTTGCAAATTTAATTTGCCAATTGGGTTTATTTTTAATAATTTCTAATATTTGCATGATTTGTAATTCTTTTAAACATTTGGGTTGTAATCCATCGCCATAATCACCAAATTCAAATGGATAGCCATTTTCCAACATTGCATAAAATGTGGACATGTTTTAAAAATAATTGAAAATTTCAAAGTTTTTCAAAACAAATGTCTATTCAACAAACTGCTGCTCAAGGATTTAATCACCAAGTAGATGCATATGATCGAGGTAGACCAGATTATCCAGCAGATGCCATACTCCATCTCATTCATGAATTAAACATTACAAATGACATGAAATTGGTCGATTTGGCAGCAGGCACTGGTAAATTTACTAAAATACTATCTCAACATACAAATGCATCCATCACAGCCATAGAACCCATTGAAAATATGCGATTTAAATTTCAATCTCATTTATCCATTCCAATTCTAAATGGCACTGCAGAATCCATCCCATTACCAAATGAATCAATCGATGTTGTATTTATAGCACAAGCATTTCACTGGTTTGATGCCAATAAAGCCCTACCAGAAATCCATCGCATTTTAAAACCAAATGGTAAATTGGCATTAATCTGGAATAAAATGGATTTATCTTGTCATTGGCTATTTAATGTCCAAGAAATGATCAATAAACACAATCCTGGTGTATTACAATATGCCAATACGCCATGGCAATCTTATTTTGAAGCATCCATCCTATTTTCAACATTAAATTACAAAATGCTTTCTATTCAACACCCTGCTACTTTACAAACAGTCCTAGATCGTGCAACATCCATTAGTTTCATTTCTAATTTATCAAATGATGAGCAAGAGACATTGAAAGATGAAATTTCTAATTATTTGACAAAAATTGATTTTCAATTCATTCCTTATCACACAGATGTCTTTTGGTGTAGCAAGATTTAATAAATTCATCATAAAATATTGGATCCATTATTTAATGGGTAAATTGGGGGATTTCTCGTTTCCACGCTGCTTGGCAATTTTGCAGCACAGTGATTTTCAGGAAACTAGATCTGAAAATTTCAAATACCAGTCTGTGATTGGAGCCATAAATGACGCAGACCTTGGACTGTCTTTAAAAGAAGCATTACTGCCTGGAACTTGGCATCATGCTATGGATGACATTTATTTACGCAATACCTACGGTTGACATGAGTGACTTAATAGTCACAAACCAAGAATCAATTCGTAAGTTGTTTGGGAAATTGAAAAAGTTGGGCCAGCCAATTAGCAAAATTACAACGGAAATGCTAAGTCAGAGCGTGGATCCTAATTTTGAGAATTATGAATTGATCTTATTTGATAGTGTGCCCAAAAAGATATGGACAGAATTGGAAAAACAGAGGAAAATTGGTCAGGAGAAAGAACTTATCGCATCAATCAAAAGTCCAGTTGAAACAATACCGCCAAAAGGACGATTTAGTCTAGATCCAGGGGCTTTGGAAAGATTATCTTCGTTGTCTGCTGAAGATCAGATCCAAAACGATTTTGAACCACGACAATTATTTGAAAGTAGTGCGAGTAAAGGATCAAGCAGCAAAGTGGAACCACATCCCGATGGAATATCAGAGACGATTTTCTAAATAAGAAAGGTAATTCAATCATAAATTTATTGTCGCATCAATTTAATAAACACATCTTCCAAAGTTCCTTGTGAAATTCCAAAATTCACACTTGTTTCATTCTCTAAATAACCCAATAAATCCACCAATTTACCAGCATTGACACCCAATTCTACAATTAATGGGTTCTCATCAATAATTTTAAAGTCTGGAATGTACTGTTTAATGATGGATTTCATTTGTTCATTCTCTTCTTTAGGAATATTAAAATTTAATCGATAAGGACAGCCATATTGATGTTTTAATGATACCGCATCCCCAAATGCAACAAATTGACCCTTTTTCATGACAGAGATCTCATCTCCCAAAGCAGATGCTTCTTCCATCGAATGCGTTGTTAAAACAATGATTCGCCCCTTTTTAAATTTCTCTAAAAATTGCCAGACCAATCTTCTATTAAATGGGTCCATACCAGTCTAAATGAGTTTAAATTACAGTTGGTTCATCCAAAATTAGAAATTTAGGGTCTCCAATGGTAGAAATGACGACACTCAATCTCCTTTTCATTCCACCAGAGTATGATTTACTAGGAAGATGTCTGACATCCCATAATAATACCGCATTTAATCTTTCTTCTATTAATTTAGATTTCTCTGCTGCTGGCACATTTTTCAAATCACAGTACATATTTAAATGCTCTAATGCGTTCAACTCGCCATATAACAAGTCAAATTGGGGTGTGATACCACTAAATGCCTGGATATCACTGATACTTGATTTTACTGATTTTTGATGAACCAGGGCATCTCCAGCAGATTGCTTCAGAAATCCACTTAATATTTTCAATGTCGTTGTTTTACCACCGCCATTCTGGCCTAGAAATGCCAATAATTGATTCTCTTTGAATACAAATGACAATCCTTTGACAGCCATCTTTTTGGCAGTGAATAATCCACCATATTCTTTCTTTAAATTCACCAATCTCAATTCATGATGTTCTAGATTGGTAATCGCTTGTTGTCGTTGCTTTAAAACACCTGTATCTTGACTAGATGGCTCATCTTCTAAATATTTACCAATCCATTCCTTAATGTCAGAAATAATACTTTGAGTGCCAAATTGCTTGTAATACTCTGGATCTAAAAAGAACCATGGTTTTTCTACTTTACCATTGGTATTGGTGACTATTTTATCAAAATAAAGTGCCAAAATGAAGTAAAATAAGAAAATACCCACTAAAATGCCAAAACTATCCCCAGTACTGCCTGTATGATCCATTAAATTGGTAATGACACCCGGATAAGTGCTATTATATTGCTTGATAAATGTAGATTTATCAGCATCTGCCCAAACATATTTAGTAGGTGAAACCAAATCCCCCGTCGTTGAATTTCTAAAATGTTGATTTAGCGTAAAGACGTCTTTAATAATCTTGTTGAGATTAAAAATAGGGATCAATTCTAATGCTTGATGGACAGACGGACTCATGACATCTGGAGAATACCAGAAATAATAAATTGGTGAATCTCCAGTTGAAACACTCATTAAAATACCTTCTACGATTTGTAATGCGCAACAAATGACCATGATGAAAATAGCAGTGAATAAAGCCAATCCAGGGCGTCTAATGCAACTGGCAATGGTCATTCCAAGAGCTGTGAAACTCATCAAATACATGAAATAACCCACAAATAAAATGGAAGGATCTCCTTGGAAGATCTCAAAGTTGTAAATAATGCCCATAATCATGACAACAAGAGAATTGATTAAAATGATGGGTAATTGAGAAATCAACTGAGAAATGTAAAAAATGGATGGCCACACGCCAAATGCGACTAAACCAGAGATTAATCCCTTGCTCTCTTCATTTGTGATGGTAGTGATGATATTAATAAATATTGGAATACTGGAAATCAATAAAAACAAAGGCAACAAAGATCTGACTGGATATTGTAAATCCATGGTATCCGAATTTAGAGGGATTTTAGGGAGTGGCTGCGTAGAATACTTCATTTTTAAGACTGGCTTGATACTACTAGGTGGATTATTTGTGTCTACTTTTAAATCATTGAAATTTAAAAATGCTTCTTCTAATAAAACTTGAAATGAAACAGCTTGACCACTTGCACTATCACCAGATGTGCCCATATTGGTTTTATTTTGCCAAATCTCATAGTTGTAAATGTGTCTATCTAATTGATGAGTAAATTTGACACCTAAAGCCGTGGTATTTTGATTTTTAAAGATAAAATCATGCATTTTTGAATCTGTTGAAAATCCAACAATATCCATGTTTTTAGACAATTCAGTGACATCGGTAGACTCTAATTTGAATGCTTGACCACCATGGAGCACATTCAATTGACTCACAGTGTCCATAATCAAACTATTTAAAGGCGTAATTGGAGAATACGCAATAGAGATACATGGTGAATTACCAGGAATACATGCCATGACAGGTGCTACTGGACTGACAGTGGGGTCTAGATTACTTACCAAGGACGCATCAGAAGCAGCAGAGAGAATCCAATAACAAATTGATAAACTAATAACTGGTGTTAAAATCATTAGACAGAGCATGGTTCTCCATGATTTCATTTGTAAGCGCGTATTCTTCTTAAGCATGACTTTTAATTGATTTCCAACAGTCATTTTAAAATGTTGGAATTTTTTCAAAGTGGCTGGTGAAAAATCGATATCACATTTTGACGTTGCACGTGGGTAAATTGACGTCACAAGAGCCACCCCTCTGCAATTTGATTTGATAAAAATAGCCAAAATGACGTCACAAGAGCCTCCGAGTCATTTGATTTGCTAAAAGTAAGTACAATTGTCTGATTGTGACATTAGCAACCTACTAATTGAAATTACAAGGGACTTGACCAAACAACGGATAAAAGAATTACATGACAATTAAAGCTCTCATTTACAAGTCTGCAAACGCACAGAAGCGACAACATTGTATGAATTTCTGTTGTTTGACCATCTTTCCCGCCATCTCAATGATATTACCAGGCTATTTATTGAACATGCTCAGCACTGTAGACGTCCAAATAGACCATCATTGCCATAAAGAAGCAGATTTGAGTGATTGTATCACGTATTTCATGCCATTTTACCCAAATCGTCAAAATATTTCTGTAAATCAACAATTCAAGCCATCCAAGTGGACAGAACACATGCGTATCCACATTCTCAACCATGATGATGCACAAAAATGGGGTTCTTTCAACCCATTCATCGTCAAAAATACAAATAATGAATCTCTATTTCAAAACACGCAAAATTCCCCTAAAAATGGAATATTTGGAGCCATGCCACCCACGTTTTCATGTGATGGATCTATGTGTATGACAGACATGGAAACAATCCAATATTCTTCTAAAAATGCCATTTTACATGATTTTAAACAAATTATTTTAAATGGTCAAAAAATCATCAAAGAAGCCAATGAATCCATGCACGTTGCTCCAAACAATCCAGTCACACACGCCATGTACATTGAAAAGAGTGATATTATCCAAGCAACCATCCAACACGGTGATTTAATCGGTGCCATTTACGGTGAAAAAACAGTTCCCCGTCCATACAGCCTTATCAATAGAATTACCAATGGATTATTACATCAATCTAGTGATTATTTCATCAATGGTGCACTCAGAGATATGCCATCTACCACCTACACAACATCTGCTTTATTTTTACAAATTATTCAAGCATTTGTTGTCATTCTAATTCCAGTCATATTTACCATGTTATTACCCATGCTCTCCTTTGAACACGTCAAGAATAGACCTGTCATCCAATTATTAATGGCAAATGGCGTGAATTCCACCAAATATCAATTTGCCACATTTTTACATTTCTATGTTTTATATCTTTTAGAAGCCTCCATTATGCTCATTATCACCATATTCTTTGATTTCCCATTTAAAAATCACCCATTTATATTAATATTTGCATTTCTAGTCAATGGAATTCAAATTGTCGCTCTTGCCTTGTTTTTGAGTCCATTTTTCAAAACACCCAGAATGTCATTTATATTTGGGACATTATTGGTATTTGTTCAACTTGTTATTGGATTTTCAAAGAGCGCATTTCAAGATATTTTAGATCAATGGGGAATTATTAATATGTATGGTCCCTTGTCATTTTCAAATGCATTAGATGATTTGACTAATAATAATGGTAATCAGACCTTGAAATACTGTTTATCTTCATTAGCTGGTAGTATTCTGCTGTTATTTCTTGGATGGTTGATTGAGAATCGTAAAGATCAATCTACTCATAAAACAAAGAAAATAAAGAAATCCAAGGATCAAATACAAGATATGAGGGATCAAGATGTCATTCAAATGCAAAATAAGATTGAAAATGGGACTATTAAGGATGCAGCACTGATTGTTCAAAATATTAGCAAATCTTTTGGTGCCACTCAAATTATTGATAATTGCTCATTTTATGTAGAATCTAATACTGTATTTGGATTATTAGGTGCCAATGGTGCTGGTAAATCCACTTTAATCCATATTTTAACAGGATTCTTAAAAGCAGATCAAGGGACTGCAAAATATGGTAAATTAGATTTACACACTCATAAATCCAAAATCAGACAGAATATTGGTATTTGCTTACAACATGATCTATTTATACCTCATTTAACAGTATTAGAACACTTGATTTGCTTTGGATTGATCAAGGGGTATTCATTGAAACAATGTCGAGAAATGGCCAAATCACAAATCAATCAATCCCAATTAAATGGATTTGAGAATAGATTCCCAGATACCATGAGTGGTGGAGAAAAGAGACGATTATCCATTTCCATGGCCAATATCAACCATCCCAAAATCATTTATTTAGATGAACCCACCACTGGATTAGACCCACAAGTCCGTAGAGTCATTTGGAATATGATCCATCAAATGAAATCAAATAGTACAGTCATTTTAACCACTCACAATTTAGAAGAAGTCGAAATATTGTGTCAACAAATCTCTATTTTCGTACATGGTCAATTTAAATGTATTGGCACTTTACAACGATTAAAACAGTTGTACGGCACTGGATACCACATCACATTAAGTATCAACAAGTCAAAATTGCCTCAAATCAAGAAAGTATTGCATAAATTATTCAAAAATCCAAAAATCACCCATTCTGAAAATATGTTGGAATGTCAAGTGAAATACAAGCAAGGCTATTTAGTGAAATGGTTTAAACAATTAGAACATGTAAAACATCAAAATATTGGAATTTATGATTTCAATATTTCACAATGTTCTTTAGAAGATGTCTTTTTGAAATTAGTAGGTCAAAATGAAATTTAATAAATCACTCCTTGAAATCTCCTGTCAATGTGGCTTCCTGTGATAGTTGCATTACAATCACTCAATCTATTTCACGATCATAAAGTGATGACTTTGAAGCAACATGAGATGCAAAATATTGGCAATGAATTCCGCATGAAATTAGATGGAAATCACATTAAAGTCTATCAACACCATCATTTAACCCATATAGCATCTATCCAAGTATCCAATAACCATATTAAATTATCCAACAACCATTTCACCCATTTCTTTCATTTTATCCATCCTGCGCAACAAATAGTCAAAATAGACCATCAAGCACATTCATTCAAAATTAATGAGTTCCAATATGATTTATTACATGTATTTCAATTAAAATGGCGATGTTCTACCCGTAATATCAAAAATGGCAATTATACTGAAAATCACGTACAATATACTGAATTTGATACTGTGATTTCTGGCAATGGACATGCATCTCAAGTCATTTGGGAGTATATTGATAGTCATACAATCCAAATCAGTCATTATAAAAGAGGTAATGCCATTAAATTATCTAATTCTGATGTATTGGCTGCCTTGATTGATCAAACAGATGATTCAATATTCACATGTGATATTAAAACTACCAATTCACCCTATTTACAAGTATCTGTTCAAAATAGAAATATTCAAAAATGCCAAATTCATATTAAATTTGAAAATCAACTCATTTCTAAAATGTTGAGTGAGCATGGCAATTTAATCAAATTAATGGTATTTGGTCATTTCATTTATGTATTTATAGGTAGTCATCTATCTATTTCAGGAAATGTGATTTATATCATCATGAAACCAAATGAATATTACATGATTTCATCGATTGATTTTTTAATGAAATCTTTTCAAATTGGAGATTATATCATGAGTGGAAATGATATTGCCATTCAAAATAAAGTATCTGAAAAAATCAATGCTAAATATGTCAATACAGAAATAACAGATTTACAACAATTTGCCATTTATTTTAGTCAATGGAAACAATAATAAAATCTTTTTTAAAACATATCCCCCTATGATTTGGTCCATTGTATTTGCCATTGACCAATTGAGTTTATTTTGCAATTCTAATTACGTCCAATTAGTCAAAAATAAACCACAGATAATAGACAATTATCAATTGAATTTGCAAGGAAATCGAATTCATATTCTCAATCAACAACCATCTACATCCTGTTTTGGCCAATGTCATCAAAAATCATCCATTCATGTCAATTTTAAAAATGGATTATATTGGAACATGGACTCGTTTTACAAAGGATTCATTTCAAATGGACCAATTAAATTGTCAAATTGTGGCATTATTCAAAACCAAATGGATTTGTTCTAAGCGTGTCATTCAAAATGGTAAATATACATTTAATCCAGTAAATTATCATGTGTTTGGTAAATTAATCAATCATCAAATTACAGAATCAATTTATGAAGAAATTCAAATAAAATATAGGAATTATGATGAAATCGAGATATCAGCAGGTAAATCTCGGGTTGAAATGCGTGTATCTGATAAAATGGCAGTATTAATTCATGAAACAAGTGAATCTATTGTAACATGTGAAATTCATCAAATTGACGAGCCTTGGTTGGGTGAGTCGAGTCAAAACAGAGTAATTCCAAAATTAAATCTGTATTCATCAAAGGGTTACAGTCCGATAGAATTGGATCAAAATGGCAATTTGGTAGAAATCATTAAAAATGAAATTTATGCATTTATTGGATCTCATTTTGAATTTAGTGGTAATTTGAATATTGAGAATATGGTTTATATTGTAGCAGATTCTGACAAGTATTATGCCATTTCTACAAGTGATTGGATGAACTATGAATTTGAAATTAAGAGACTTTTACTAAGTGGGAATAAAGACGTCATTGTGCAAGGAAATGTAGATTCACGATTGGAAATTCATGCATCGCCTAAGAAATTTGCAAATCCATTTGAATTGGCCAACTACTTGAAGAATTGGAAACAATAAATCAAGATCAAATCACATGACATGATCACATGATTTAAAATGATGCCTTTTGGAGAAATTCTTCATTATTTTTTCAAACCCCCTCCATGTTTTGGTCCATTGTACTCGCCATTGACTCTATGGGATTATTCTGCAATGATAAATATATTCATTTAGAAACAAATCAACCACGAAACTTTGAAAAATACCAATTGATTTTACAAAATGATCAATTAAAGGTATCCACTAATTGCGATTATAGATTTGCCATTTGTAACTTATTAAAAAAGACTTTTAAATTAGATCAGAGTGGTGAAACCATTCAATTTTCTGTTAAATCAAAAAAAGCAGGCTCATTTGTCAATCATTGACCCCATTCCACACCAAATGGCATTGTTCAGAAAGAGCCACTACGGATGATCACTATAATAACAATGTTGTGAGATATCACACTTTTGGCCAACAAATCACGCAGTCTAGCAAATTGAACATTCTTGATAAAATTATTTCTGTGAGATACACGAGCCACAATAGAATCAAATTAGAACCAACTGATAGTAATGTTCAAGTCATTTATCCTTCAAATACGATGAGGGTGTGGATCCAGAAATTTGAGAGATCCATTTTATCATGTGAAATATATTTTATTCCAGAGCCCTATTTGGCCACACCTTTGTGTGAAAGAGTGATTCCTGAATCATTTTCGATTTACTATATGCTGGAGAATCAATTATTAAGTATGGAATTTAACAATTATGGCAATTTGATTAAATTGTTTGAAAATGAGCCACAAATGTATGCGTTTATTGGTGCAAATACTCGATTTGATTCTGATTCTGATGCTGTCCAAAACGAAAATATGGTTTATATTATTACAAAAGTCAATGAATATTATGCCATTCCTACAAGGAATTGGATGAACCATGCGTTTAAAATTGAGGGACATTTACTAAGTGGGAATGAAAATGCCATTAAGAAATCACCAAAGAAAATCACTGCAACTCAAGTGAATCCGGAATATATTAATTTGGCTAAATTCGCAACTTATTTACATCACTGGAAACATTAAATAGTAAATTGTATTGACTAAATGTCATTGAAATAACGCAAAGGAGGGGTCCATCTTAAAACCTCCTGAATGTTTTGGTCCATTGTATTTGCTATTGACTCGTTGGGGTTATTTTGTACATCTCAAGTGTCTGAAGCACCCAAATATGTTCATTTGAAAAGTGAAAAAACACTAGTAGGTAAATTAGGTTTGAAAAGTGAAAAAACACAAGTAGGTCAATATGGTTTGAAATTAGAAAATGATCATATTCATGTTTACAATACAAATAAAGTGGCATCCATAAAAGTTGAAACTAATGATAAATTTGAAATTATTGGTACTGAAAATTCATTTCAAATAGACCAATTAAAATGCCAAATTGTGGCTTCCTTTTTGACCAGATGGGTGTGCTCTATACGCGCAGTAAAAAATAATCTATATAGCCAGACATTTGTGAAATATTCTGTAATAGTTGATCAAATTAACTCACAAAGAGATGGACCAGTAATTAATGGAATTAAATTTAAATACTCGTACACCGCTTATGATCAACTTGAGATTTCATCAGTCATGTCAGATTCCGTTGTAATTGGCCCATCTCGTAGCCCTGCTGTATGGATTGTTAAATCAGATTCATTTATTAGGTCTTGTGAAATCGTTGAAATTAATCAATATTTGTTGCTTTTAAATGGATATACAAGAAATATTCCTCATTTTTATATTTATTTTGATGGATTTAGCATGAAATTGGATCCATATGGCAATTTGATCAGATTATCTCAAGAGGAGCCAGAGATTTATGCGTTTATTGGAGCTAATGTGATTTATGATGAAGAAATTAAAATTAAAGTAGAAAATATGGTTTATATTGTAGCAGATTCTGACAAGTATTATGCCATTTCTACAAGTGACTGGAAAACATTTGAATTTGAAATTGAAGGACATTTTCTCAGTGGTAATGAAAATGCCATTCAGCAAAGAAATGTAGGCTCACAAGTGGAAAGTCATACATTGACTAAGAAATTTAAGAATTCATTTGAATTGGCCAGCTACTTGAAGATTTGGAAGCAATAAATCTAATTTATTGAAAATTTTGAATATTTTAAAAATCAAGCCACTTTTGAAATGTACACGCTGTTGACTTCATTTCTGGTTGCTGTCTCTATAGACTGTCCAATTATAATTCAATTGGCATTAGATTTAGATATCAAATATACAAATACTGAATATTTTATTCAATATGAAAAAGATTGTTGTTTGGGAGTTGGGGTGATTTGTGAGAATGAGCGCGTTACGGAGCTACATTGGGGATTCGCAGAGGATTATGGTAAACGGACATATCCAGAGATTCAATTACCACCTAAATTACGCGTATTAGATATGTCTCATAGTATAAAAACTATGATTATTAAGAAATTACCAGATACGCTTAAAGTGATGGATTTTTACAACACTAATTATCACGCACTTGAATTACAAACATTACCAAATCTCACATATTTCAGATATCATTGTTACTTTGATTTAAAACCACCTATTTTACCAATATTACCAGATACTTTGGAACATATTGATTTTGAATATTGCAGTTTAAAAATCTTTCCACTCAATGCAACAAATTTAAAAGAAGCATATTATGACTCTTGTAACGCTGCTGTTCCTTCTTTATTTCCAAACTTGCCAGAAACGATTGAAAGAGTTTCTTTATGGTCCTGCAATTTTCATGGTCAAGTCGGAGTTGATTTTAAACACGTTGTATATCTAGATATAGGTAGTAATTATTTAGAGGGTAATCTCACTATATCATCCCCAAATATCACTGTTTTGGAAACTCGTTATAATAAATTCGACAGAATGTTTGTGTCAAATATTGATCAAATCCAGTACTGTCGCACTGAAAATAACTATTTTGAACCAGATAATGTGAATGAACTAACTAGATTACAATCCAAAGGTTGTACAATCGATTACAAATCTCCACCCTCACCAGATTGTCCAAATTTAATTCTATTTTTGAAACAATTAAATTTCCATTTATTAAATCCAAAGACATTTGATGATATAGCAAGCTTAAATAACTGCTGTGATAGTTTTATTGGGTCGATTTATTGTTCTGGGAATCGGGTAACAAGAATTGGGTTGGACTATGGCAAGTTAAACGGCACCATTAATTCGACATTATTACCAGATTCCTTATATTATTTAAGTCTCAGTTCCGGTGAGATTGGTGGATTGTTTCCTGACTTTTCAGGTTTGGCCAATTGTCAAGAAATCAATTTGGGAAACAATCAATTGATTGGTCCAATTTATGGCAAATTGCCAAATAATTTAAAATATTTATATATTTCTAATAATCAATTAAATGGGACTATTCCAAATCTGAATAAACTCACAGATCTAGATGCGGGTTACAACTATTTTGATTCTGTTGAAAATCAATTATCAGGAAATAATTTAGAAAGTATTTCTATCCTTTTTAATAAAATAGCAGGCATTATTGACATGTCTAATTATGATTCAAAATTTTATGGCAAATTTAATTTTAGAAATAATTTGATTGATAAAATATTGACTTTAAAGAATGTAACACAAACTGGATGCGATGTTTCCTTGAATAATATTCCACAAGCAGATTCGATGTTTCCTTGAATAATATTCCACAAGCAGATTTGACGAATTTGACAAGTTGTGCTCACAAACTTCAATTGTATGCAGACCCAATTAATTTTCAAAGTTGTCAATTCATCAATCAAATGCTTCAAAAAATGAAATTTGAATTCAAGCCACAAAACAATTGTTGTGATTCACTATACGAAATTACTTGTAGTAATCAAAATGTGACTGATTTAATTTTATATGACAATGCTGGGCCATTATCGACTGTTGATGGCTATGCTTTTTCGATTTTAGATATTCCTTCAAGTTTGCAAACAATCACCATTGTAAATCATTTTATTCAGACTGCACAAATACCAAACATCCCTGCGCATGTCAAGTATATTCAATTCACCAATGCAAATATTGGTGGAAAATTGCCTACATTATTAGAGGGATTAGAAACTTTAAAAGTGACAAATGCAAATTTAAATCAGACAATTCCACCATTACCAAGCACTTTAAAGGTATTAAAATTGATTGATTGCAATTTATATGGTCCTATTCCCGAATTACCCCCTAATTTACAAGAATTACAAGTACAAGGAAATAATTTGACAGGTCCATTGCCAATATTTCCTGCTTCTTTGAAAATTGTCATTCTTGGAGATGGTGCACGTGAAGGGAATGTATTTAATGACAGGCTCATTCTTCAAAATCCAACCACTTTAATACTTGGAAATACGAGTATTTACGATGTGCAGATAAGCAACACAACTTCATTGACCTATTGTGATTTATCATTTAGTCCACTTCAAAATAATATCAATATTGCTAATTTCACAATGTGTAGCAAGTATTATTTGACAAATTGGCCTCTAAATTTACTACAAAACACTGTTACAGAAAATTCTAAATCAAGTAATTTTTTTTTATCTAGTCGTGACTCGTGTATTCTATAGAGGAACTACCACCAATGTGATAAATATGACTGTTACCGACATGGTAGATAGTATACTAGTGACATCTGCATTCACCAACACTGCATTATTGCCAGTCAAATTCAATTTGCCAAAATTCTTTATCAAATGGACTCTACAAATAATATTTAGGGCATCTATTGACTTGGTTCTATTAATGGGTACATTATATGGTAATTACTGGTTACAGAAACAGAAATTGAAAACTAAAAAAGTCATTTATTCCGTAGATGTGTCTCAATAAATCAAATTTTATTTATTTTGTAAAATATCAAGTAATAAATCATTAAATTTCCAATGATCATCTAAATACATGTGATGGCCACCAGCAGATAAATATACTTTATGCATTTCTGGATTTGGATGTTTAGAAATAGCCAAATAAGCTCCTTCTTTATCCATCCAATCAGAAGTGCCATAAATAAATTGAGTGGGACAAGTCACATTTTTGAATCGATGGCATAATGGGGATTTGGCATAGGCACCTGGTAGGAATATATGAGATATGGCATATTCACCAGCACCAGAATCCACAGATATTTGATATAAATAATTATGGAGATTATTTAAATCATTTGGATTTAAATGTTTAAAACGTCTTTGAGTGTAGCCACTTAGCATTCTAGGACCAAATGGGCCTAATGTGCGTACGATGGATTGAGGAGTGACAGATTTGGTCCATAAATATTTGATGATGGCGCCGTACCAGGGCCATTTGCGTTGTTGGGTTGGGGGTTCTGGAAATCCTGCTGGGGAACATAAAATAAGTTGATCTACTGTAGAAGGGTACTTGATGGCATAGCAAGTGCTTAAATAGCCACCTAAAGAATGACCAAATAAGACCATTTTATCAATTTTCATTTTACATCTCCATTCTTCAAGGGAATCAATAAAATAGCCTTCTACATCTTGTAATGACTTGCCATTGATCTTATTACGTGTGGATCTACCCATTCCAAGCCAGTCTATGGCGTATATCGAAGTGCCTTGATTGACCAGTGACATTAAATGAGGATACGTTTTGAAGAAATAAGCCAATCCGACTCCAAATCCATGAGTGATTAAGAGTACTCGTTTCTCATTGGGTGCTTTGATCATTAATGTGTTGATGGCGCGTTTGTTGTCTAATTGGACCCATCCAATTTTATGATTTTGAATCGTGGATAATAATTGCTTTTCTGCTAAATCTGATTTAGAAGATGATGCTGGCCAGAACCATCTATATAAGAAACTAAAATAGCCACCTGTGAGTACTTGAGCAGGTGAGAAAATATCCATTTGAATATAGTTTCAAGGAGGTCGTTCATTTCACAAAATCATTTTTACTTATAAAAATTGTGGACACTCGCCAAATCTCATATTTGTGGCTAAAATACCATCTCGGATACATGCGTTTTTGATTGTTTGATATTTACCACTTACATAGGCACAAACTGTGTACTGACACGAATTTGGACATGCACCCATTTTGATATCTGTGGCATGTGCATTTTGCGCAGCACATGAATTTGCAAATGTCTGTCTTTTGCCATTTAACAAAGCACATACTGGATTCTTTAAAGTACAAGGATCTCCAATTGGCACAGAACAAGCACCATCCACAATATTTGTAGCACCTTGTCGTGTTGCCTCACATCGATTTGAAAATATCTGCTTCTTTCCACCTAATACAGCACACACTGGTGCATAAATAGTAGGACAAATCTCAATTGGTTTACAAGCACCAGTTTGAATATTTGCCGCATTATTTAGTAATGCCAAACAAAGCGTGTCAAATTGTTTTGGTTTCTTATTGATTTCACCACATACTGGAGATGGTTTTTGATATGCTGGACATGTAATAGTACCATTGGTAGATCCAAGACATTTTGATGTTGAAAATACAATTGCACCTGCTCGTGTTGCGTAACATTGATTTGCAAATTGTTGTTGTTTGTGGTCTTTAGTGACTGCACAGACTGGTAAATAGAAATCTGGACACATGATTTCAACTATTGGAGTGGCTAAAGATAATGGAATCAGAAACATGATATTGAAATGGTTGTGACTTGCCTTTTAACCACCAACACACCAATCACGACCTTGGATGTTTAATTTATTCAACTTGCAATGACTTGGGGCACTTGCTTCTATCTTGTAATCAATTTACGGATTGATTTACCAAGTGGGCTATAAAAATAAATAATCGAGTTTAATAAATTTACTAAAGAGTTGCTTTGCAATTCGACATCGATACGACTGCGTAACCAGCATTTTCAGCCAAACATTGATTGTTAAACTTTTTAAATTTTCCATCTTTTGATTTTGCACAAACTAGATCAATATTAGCAGGGCAAATATCGCCATTTCCACCATTTCCACCTCCTGTTTTTGGACATGAACCTGATACAATTGGTGAAGCACCTTGTCGATTCGCATGACACCAACTAGAAAATGTTTTTTGGATTTCATTCACTGTGCCACACACTGGTTTATCAACTGAGGGACATGGACACGCACCATCTTTCATTTTAGTTGCTTTATCATTTTGAGCAGCACATGCATTTGGATATGTGATTTGTTTGCCATTTTTAGTAGCACACACAGGTTTCTTTAAAGTGCACGGATCTCCAACAACTGGTTTACAATCCCCACTTTTAATTGGAATTGCTTTGGCTGCCAAGGCTGCACAAATATTTGGATAATTTTTTTGTTCTTTGTTAATTGTAGCACAGATATTCAATGAATTGAAACCATATCCTGAACAAGGAACTTGTCCATTTTCAGAAGTTGGACATTCAGAGTTTCTGAAAACAACCGCCCCCTTTTTCCCAGCTTCACATGCGTTGTTATATTCCGATTGCTTTCCATTTTTGTAAGCACAGACTGTTTGAATCACATCCGTACACATGATACCATCAATAGCAAAAGAAAGCGTCATCAAAAACATTGCTGATATCATTTTGAGAGCATCTCCTTTATAAAGACCCATCATACCAATCAGCCATGTGCAAAATTAATTTATAGTCTTGCACTGACTTGCTTGAAAAACAGTACATTTCAATTCATTTTCATTTATTTTGTTTTTGGACACGCACCATCTGTAATACTGCTGGCTCCCTTGTGTTGCGCACGACACTTGTTTTTAAAAGTGTATTTCTTTTTGTTTAGAGTTCCACACACATGGCTGATAGTTGCTGGACATTGTGAAATTTCACAATCCCCTCCTGTAATTTCAGTTGCTTTTTGTCGATCTGCTTCACATTGGTTTGAAAAAGTTTTTCTTTTTCCACTTACTGTCCCACACACTGGATTCCAATCTGCAGTACAAATGACGACTGGTGGGACTACTGGTGGAGCAGGAGGACATTTCCCATCCGTAATGCTCGTTGCTTTTTGTTTATTCGCTTCGCACATATTCAAAAATGTTTGCTGTTTCCCATTTGCTGTCCCACATTGAGTTGACCACAAGCTGGTGTTTCCCTGGAATATCCTGAAACACAAACAATTTCGTCACTTCCAGTCGTCAAAATGACACATTTTGAGGATCTAAACACGGTAGCACCTGCTTTAATGGCTTCACATTCATTTGGATAAGTGAATTGTTTGTGATTTAATGCACCACAGACTTCTTTCACTGTTGTTGGACAAGCATCGTCAATTGGGGCTGCAAAAGAAAGAGTAATGAGCAACATGATCATAAATTGGGGTAGACTGCTTTATAAATAGTTGTTAGACCAATTAAAATTTGGTATGATTCATTTGCAAGCTCATTGCTGATTTGCCCAGCTTGGATTTCATTTGTGGGATGATTTGATTGGCTCATTTGGTCTGGACCAATCAGAATAGGGGTAAATCCATTTGATGCGATTGTTGAAAATTTTTTGAATAATTTTTTAATCAACCCCAAAAGTGTCAAATGAAATGACACGAATCGTATGAGTACGCAGATGGATTATTAAAGTGACCTATCGCATCTATTCACAATGATTGGTTCAAAATTACCCATTTTACTGGCTTTAAATTGAAAGTAGCGCGATTTTGTATGTTGAAACGTACTGGTAAATCTCCAAATGAACCCATGAAATGTATTAAAATCACGAGTATATTATTATTACTGCTATCTTTGGTTTATTTGATCTCCCAATTCTTTGAAAACAATGTTTCATTCTATTACGCGTTTAAATCTATATTTGGCATTTATTATCTTGGAATTGCAGTCAATGGATTGTTGAGAAGGTCATATAGAATCACACAAAGTGATATTCATATATTTATGGTATGTAGGGAAATTCATTTGTTTTTATCCATCGTGAGACTCGCTACTCTTTACAATTTTGGAAGAGATCAAAAAACCAAGATCTATTATTTCAATTTATTCATTTCTGAAGTGGTTATTTGGAGTATCGTATCTGCTTATTTACTAGAGAAAATGAGATTATTGTTGAAATTAGAAAGAGATGCGACATCACCCCAGCAACTAAATGATACAGATGTCATGATTCAAAATATGGCACAAATGATTGAAAATACGACTCAACAAGTCATTACAATTTTAAAATCTAAAAATTATGATGCGTCTCAAATTTCAAATCATTTGGTCAATAAGCAACTAGAATTAACAAATCTACCAGTGTATTTGCCAAGTAAATAAATGAATATAAATTGTTATGAAATGCCATTTTAGTGGCATATTTTGTAGTTTTAAAATAGAATCGCGTCTCTTTTTCAAAAATGACAGAGAATCCAGCAAGATATGATATTAACAGCACCACTTATTTGAGTATTAAAATCATCATTTGTACCATTACGTATTACTCTATTTCATTAAGCAATCAAGGCATCATTGAAGCTAATTTTTACATTGATGGAACACTCTTCCGATGTTTGTATTACATTTTAATTGCCATATTAGCCATGATATTCATTCGAGATGGTGGTTTAAAATCCCAAATTGTGTTTATGAGCTTCCTCGCTTGTTCAAATTTCATTTATCTCATTTTAACATTATATGTGTATTTTACATGGTATTTGAATAGTGATGCGGCATTTAAAAGTATTTATGCAGCTGAATTGAGTATTTGGATCTTGACATCGTTTTATTTGGGACTTGGATTTTATTATATTCGACAAATTGAAATTCAAAAAAATGCCATTTCACCTTCTCAATCACCTACCCATCAAATTCCATTAAATATGATTGCATTATCAGAATCATTAATAAACAAGGGATATTCTATTGATATGATTCAATCAAAGATGATGGAGTGGAAGAATGAAATTGACGTAAATTAAGAATCAAATAAATACTGCGCAACGATTTAAAAATCTCTTATTTTTTATTAGACAAGTTCCATTCGCTGATTCTGTGGTCTTGGTTCAATTGTTTCTGAAGGACTTCTTTTTCCACCTGTTATCCAATTACCAAATCTTTCAAGAATACCAGGTTTATCTGGCGTAATCGGAGCGGCGTCTAACCCTTTCGGCAAATCTAGGGGTTTATTTTCTCCAGCTTGATCCAGTGCCGCGCCTGCTGAATCTAATGCATCATTCATTGAGTTCATCGTTGCATCCATTTTATGATAATTATTTCTATTTGGTCTGTTGCCACGATAAATTCCAGTCCGGTGTTTAATGTTTTCCACCCCATCACTGAATTTAGTCCAAATTTTCTTTACCGCAATTGTTTTGAAAAATGATTTCATGAGAATTGTCGATGTTTGCGACAAGATTTTCAAACCACCAAGAGTGACATGGCCTGTACCTTTAGCTACATCTTTGAAAGATGTCGATGATTTGATTTCATCTACGCCTTCAAGTATCAAATTGATGGCATCAAAATTATATTCCACCAATTTCTTACCAAATTCCTTGGCCTTTCTTAATCCTGGTATTCGATCTAATAATTTTTGCATTTTAGTTTGTTCAGGTGAAATCTGATCTTTTACATTTGCAAATTTGGATTCAATATCTTTAAAGATCTCTGGATTATTCAATTGTTTTAAAATGGTGTTATCATTTGTAATGAATTTCAATTGATTGTATGCAATGGCTTCAACCACATCTTTTACTTTTTTCTGAGTAAATTCATTTTTTTTAAGCTCCTCTCTTTTTGCTTGTTTTTTTATCAAAGTGGCTTTAGGCATATTCTTTTTAATCCAATTGTCAATCAGTACATCAGTAACAATATCAATTGCATCTGGTCGTTGGAATAATTCTGTGAATTTCCGTTGCTCAGGTGTCAATTTGCTCAAATCATTTTCTCTGTTTCCAGCTTCAATTTTCTTCCAATTTTCACTCTTGATCTTGTTTTCATCCAATACTAAATCTGGAGATGCCAGATATAGACCAATTTCTTTCATATTTTCTGGATTAGTGATTAATTCCAATAATCCATATGCATTTATACCAGACAAGAGTCTTATGTCGCCTTTTTTGATACCCAACATCACTTTCTTGACATTCTCGGGAGTGAGAATTTCCTTGTTCGTGGTCAATGTCGATAAAAATTCTATCATTTCTGGGGTTCTAGATGGTTTTGTCATGTAATCAATAAAATGTAATTGTTCTGGTGTCAATTTGCTATAATCTTGAACTTTTAAAGCTTTTCCTAGTTCCACCCAAGTATCTAACCATTCCGGTGTTGCAATAGATGCTTTTAGAAATGCTTCTTCAGTTGCATCTAAAGTTTCCAAACTGTTTAATATTTCAAGTAGCTTCTTTTGGTTTTCATTCAACTTCTTTTCATTATATTTGCCCTTTGAATATGATCTCTGAATGGCCTTGAAATTCTCAGTAGTTGAAACAGTTTTTAATTCCATTAAGAGTTGTAGAAAACTTTTTGATGGTTCAGTCACTGTTGTTTCGTCTTGCGTAATTGGTTGTTCTGCAACTGGTTGTTTTGCTCTTAGTAAACCTTTAAGATTTAAGGGTATTGCAAATAGCAATGTTATCCAAATCATTTTGTCACCATTGGATTCCATTTTCTTTTTGATTCTGGCACAGATTTCTGTATCCAATCAAGAAAGGAGTAAAATCTGATTTTAAATGACACAGAATTAATATCAAATGACAGTGCCTGACTCATTATTATAACGATGTATCTGAAAAACAGTACATTATCACATGATTGTAAAATGCTTAAGTATCCTTATTTATTTTAAAATGGGTGAAGTTCACCCTTAACACGAGAATCATTCCCTCCTCTTTTCGCTGCCCCGTCAGTAATATCTCCGTTAGGTAAGTCAATTTTTGGTGGCTCTGTTGAACCAGTGGTCTTCCAAGACGGATCAAGTATTCCATCCTTTATTCCATCTTTTCCTCCAGTTATTTCTTCTCCAGCCAATACTGCTTCTGCACCCTCTAAAGTGGACTTGACATGGTCACCATTCATCCCTTTCACACGTCTTACTGCATTTTTGCCTGCTTCATAAGCACTCACTAATTTCTTCCATGCAAGTGTTTCTGACAACCTCTGAACAATTGAATTTCTTAAAATACTTGTCAATATTGAGTTGCCTAGACCTTTTAATGAACCATAAATGGTAAAAAGCATTCTTAATGGGTCTGATTTTAAATCCTTCAACGTTGTCTTCAATTTTTTAATGGGATCGTCCTTATTTGGTTGTGCAAGTGTAGCTATTTCAGATGGTGTAATTGGTGTTTGATCTTGAAGTGGAAGCATTTTGAATCGATCCAATCTAATCAATACATACATTTGCTCCGTGGTTAATTTGCTAATATCGCCATTCTTATAGGCTGCCTGGACTGTATTGATATTTTCCTTTGAAAATATTTTTTCAGAGTCACCATTTTCAAAGTGTTCCATTGCCTCCAAATTATTGAATGCTAAATCGAATGCGACTTTAGTTTTAGAATCTTTTGATAAGATAATAATTTCAAGTTGGACTTGATTTAGTTGATCCATAGAAGAACCAGCTTGGATAATTGCTTCTAAATTGCTTTGGGTCAATATTTCCATGATTTTTAAGACGTCCTTGGAATATGTTAGTTGTAACGTAGGTTGAGTCGGCACTCCTTGTAAAGCTTGTATTCCCGCATAAAGTAAAGTAATCCAAATCATTGTGACCGAGGTGTATCCCACTTCTTTTCAATGACTACACAGATTTACTTACCAATCACCAGCACAATCACAAATGACACAGATATTTGCACCAATAATAAATGGGGTAAACTCTATTTATAAATGACACAGATCCTGATTGTTTATTGGATCGTCTGTTTGAAAAACAATTTAGCACCCCACCGTGATGGCATCAAAATATTTGTATGACTGGGCCACATCATAAAAGTTAGTAGATATTGATGCTGTTAATGCAAATGAGTAGAAATATTTATAATTAATAAATCAAGTCACGAAAAATAAAATTAAAAGAATCCCGATTTATTTTGTATTTTTATGGAATGAGCTCCATGGCATCCCGTACAGTTTCCACTCCTCTTTGGTCTAATGAATTCACTACACCATCAATACTCTCACTTCCAATGGTATCAATGGGATGTTTCTCTGACACAGAATCGACAAAATCAGCTGTAAAGTCTCCTCGCCCATCATTGGGTGTATCTCCCATAGTATTTTCCGCACTTGTCACTCCTTCTTTCATTTCATTAAATCTTGCTACTTCCATTGCGACTGTTTTTGGTTTTAATAAATTTTTGATGGAATTCACTGATAGTTCTAATGTTTTCCATGTCGGTGTCACCTCCAATCTTTCCACAATGGAACCCATTAAAAACACTGTTAATGATGGTACACCAATTCCTAATTTCAAAGTGCCACTGGTAATTTTTGTAATCCCATCTGCAGTATTCCCAATACCTTTTATTTTTCGACGTGATAAATCAGTTGAAACTTTTAGCATTTTCTGTAATCCCTCTTTTAAATTAGTCAAAGCTTTCAAATTGAAATCAAAAATTGATTATTGCCACTCCTTAAAAAATCTTGAGGATACTCGATATCGTCCTTTCGCAATGCTCTGGAATTTGTGTGTTGCTATATGCACTCTTCAATTTTCGTTTTGCACCAATATTTTGTTTTGAAACGGAATAAACAGTACATTTGAAGCTATTTTGAAATTATTCTGCTTCACTTCTTCTTCAAATGTTGGCTGCTTTCCAATTTGAGATTGCTCTGTGCCAATACCGATAAAATGAAACCTGCATCATTAGTCCCGGTAATAATTCTGGATGCTCAAATCTATTCAAAATCATAAATTTATTCTATCATTGGCTTTCTGTATTCAACTTTACCATCAGAACCAGCACCTTTACCATGTGGAATTTCAAATGGTAATTCTGGTCTTTCCATTGTTCCTTCATCACCCATTTCACTCTGTCCAAATTGAAATTCAGTGTCTAAACTTGCTGCTTCTGTTCCCTTTACAGCTGTTTTTGCTTTATCAACTGCATCTTTGAGTGTATTTGGATCCGAAGATCTCTTTTTTGAAGCGTCTGCTTTATTTTGGATGAATTTCACACCTGCTTTAATTGTTTTATAAATGGGCTTGTAAATGATGTGTTTTAATAAAGTATATGCTGTTACGATTGACAAGGCAGGTATACCTACAGCCAATTTTAGTGACCCATACGCAGTACGTATTAAACCATGAAATGCTTGTTTAATCATGTATTTAGGGCTTAAAAATAATAAATTTAAGGGAGAAGTCGCCATTCCTACCGATCCTAATAGCAAATATTTTACCGCATCAAGATTGAATATTGCCAATTCTTTCATTAAATCAGTAGACGACAATTTCTTGTCGCGATTCTCAAGTTTGGTATTTAATGATTCCAATCTTGCATCTCCAAAACCCCCCATTTGGATCTGGGATTCAACCACAGCTGTATGCATTTGTTCGCTGTTTGCCAACTGCCATAGCAGTTGTTGTTCTGCTGTAAATTTATCAGTTTGACCACTTTTTATTGCATTGGCGAGAGCCCAATAATTTTCATTAGTGACTATTCTTTTAAGAGTGGATGCTGCTTCTACTACCTGTGGTAAATCAGTTAATTTTTGATATTGCAATTGAGTTTTAACTTTTCTTATTGCTAATAATAATGTGATCCAAATCATAATAACGAAAAGGATCCCACTTCTTTTAACTAGTCTCTCAGAAATTTCAGGTCTATTATCAAATCACAGATCGGGTAAATTCTAAATTCAGATAAATCCCCTTGAGATTGCAAAACAGTTTAGCACCCACCGTGATTTTCACAGATTGAGAAACATTCTCTATGAATTACATTGAAGTATCAAAAACAAATATGCCTTGGTTACAGACAAGTCATTTCATATATATATTTTAGTATTTGAAATACCTATCAAGCCCATGTCGCTTCAAAATAATTGTAATTTATTTTATTATTTTTTTAGGATGTTCTGTTGCTTCAACAATGACTGGATCAACAAATCTTGTTCCCTCTCCCAATTTAATATCAAAGAAAGAAGGACTTTTAATATCAATTTCTGGATCAATGCCCTCAAAATCAGATAATGGCGCAGTCTCTACGGATGCTGTAGATATGCCTGATACTCCCCTTTCCATTGTATCTGTATCAAGTTTCATTTCTCCCCCGTCAAATTTAGATTTCTTTTTAAATCTTCTTCTCCAATTTCCAATCATATCCACCACATTTCTCATTTGATTCCAAATAGGTGTCACTACTGTTATTTCCATAAATGATCCCAATATAAATATAGCCAAACTGGGTACACCCACTCCCAATTGAATTGCCCCTTTGATCAATTGACCCATCCCATCTCCACTATTTCTAATGCCTTTAATGGTTCTCCTAATTGCTATTTGCGCACTTGATTTAATGAGTGCCACAGACCCCTGTTTTAAATAATCAAATGCTTTCAAATTATATTGAATCAAATTAGATTGCATTTCTTTGATTAAATCAATATCTTCTTCATTGTAAATAGTCAGGAATTCTTTTAATTGTGCAGATTCTGATTTTGTCAATGGAATGCCACTTTGTTTCATTCGGAGGTCACCTTGTTGGATTGCCTTGTGCAATGAATCAAATACTTGTTGATCTTGTAAAAAATATAGCGTGGCTTGTTGAGATGGAGTTAATGTGTGTATGTCGATTTCATCTTTTAATCCCTTTATCGCATTGATATTCTCTTGTGTATATACAATTTTGAAGAATTGAAGTGCCATATTGATTTGAGATGTAGTCAATGCAACTATTAATTGGAACCAGAACATGCGCAATGTCGGACTGAGATGTTTCATCAAAATAATTGGTGTTGTAGCCAATCAAAGCATTACCAAGTCTGATTTGGTTTAACACTGCTAATTGATTTTAAAATGTTGTCAATATCACGTTGATTTATTGTTTGATGACAGGTGCTGGTAGTATTTTGCCTTCTACACTTCCAAATCCAACACAAAATGATTCTCCAACACAAATACCACTCATTTTCACACTATCCCCATCTTCAATAAATGTTCTATTTTCTCCCTCAATATCTAATGTTTTGGTGCCATTCCATGTTAATTCTAATAATGAGCCATATTCTGACTCAGTTGGACCACTAATTGTCCCAGATCCACATAAATCTCCACTTTGTAAATTACAGCCATTGACGCAATGGTGTGCAAATTGCTGATGAAAAGACCAGTACATATGCTTTAAATTGCTATTACAAATGACTTTAGAGTGTTTTTGAGTGGATAATTCCACAGATAATTTCACATCATACGTTTCTAAATGAATTCAATTTACGGTTTTTAGGGCCATTTGTAGGTGTCAAATACGACATTGGAGATGGATTTTGTGGTGGTCCTTGACATTTGAAGGGTTCTAATGCATCTAAAGTGACAATCCATGGAGAAATAGAAGTTCCAAAATTCTTACCTAAAAAGGGTCCTAATGGCACATATTCAAATGCTTGGATGTCTCTAGCAGACCAATCATTCATCAATACAACTCCAAAGATATGATCATTGGCTTCACTAATGGGAATAGGCTGTCCCAATTCATTTCCTTTTCCTACAAAAAATGCCATTTCTAATTCAAAATCTAATCTTTTAGAGGGTCCAAATGCGGGTTGATGTGGATCTTTGGTTTTTAATTGACCATTTGGACGTGTAATGGGTGTACCACTGATTACAATGGAGCTAGCTCGACCGTGATAGCCCACTGGCAAATGGGTCCAATTTGGCATTAATGCGTTATCTTTGCCTCTAAACATGGTACCTACATTTGTAGCATGTTCTTTAGATGCATAAAAATCAGTATAATCTCCAATTTTAGCAGGTAAATGCATTTTGACACTCGCAACAGGAATCACAAATTCACTATATTTCTCATGATTTGCAATATTAGAGCCTTTTTTAAACAATTCTTGGATTTGATGACGTACGGATTGCCATACTGGTTTACCCATTTCCATAAAATCATTTAAATATGGTTTATCAAATGGATTTGATTGTAATTTCAATAATTGCAATTTGCACAATAATGATAAATCAATCACGTTCTCACCAATAATAGTGCCACCGCGTTTGATATTATTGGTTGAAAAGATGCCAAATGGGATATTTTGGATTGGAAATGGATGATCCTTTGCGACATTGAAAATGGAGATCATATTTGTATCAAAAAATATTGCAAATTTATTTATTTTTGATTTAATCATCTGGTTTGTATTTTTTGACAACTTCATCAGATTTTTTAATTTTTCTTTTATTCTCTGTTTGGTTAATGAACCCTTTCTTTTCAAATTTTAATTGGACTTCTAATCTTCAATCTTTCAAATTTCTGGTGTTTTATTTGGGACTCAAAAGACCCTGTTGACTGCGTATTAGGCCATTTACCCACATTTTTATTCTTCCAATCAAAATTATCCCAAGTCTACGGGCAGGTCTGTTGTATTCGTAAACTGCCTCTTGCAAATACTTATAAACACGCTGAGATCTTTCAAAATATCATGATTCACTTGATTACCATATCCATATTTGCATTTCCTTCCAAGCATAATCAAAATCCACAAACTGCGTGCAGAAAGCATGAGCAAACTAAATGCGACAAATTATTTTACCCATATTCCCCAGATAATTGTTGGAGACCAGGTTCAATCTGCCCACCATTAAAAGACCCTAAAGGATATCATAAATGCTTAAACCAAATTAAGATTACGTGTGATGGTAAGACATTACCTGGTTCATCCCGATTTAAAAAAAATCATTAATCAAATAAATTGATTTAATTAAAGCGAAATGAAAAAGGGACTGCGTAGACCCTTTCATTCATTTAACAAATAGTTTACCCACAGACTTGTTTAACCAATTAAAATTCTATGCAATTAATTTGCAAGCATTTGAAATGCATAAATTGATACAGTGCCGTGAAAATATCATGATGTTTTTGATATCATTTACGATTCTTGCAGTTCCTACAACTTTAACTCCTGGAGAAGCTGCTATGAAATGTTTTTATAACAACTTTGTCAATTGTCTAAAGTCACACAAATTAGGTTCCAGTTATATTTGCGCCTCTAGGAGTGCTACAAAGTGCAAATATGATGCAACCTCATTAATACCGCATTAATAAATCAAAATTAA
>JADGIG010000047.1:0-31852 GCA_018985235.1 Sanchytrium tribonematis
AATCCCCTCGTGACCCCTCGTGACCCCCTTGGGTCTACAGGGTCAAAACTGCTCCCGTCGGAGTATAACCTACAACAGATTCCGTTATAGTTTAATGTACAAATACATTGGTCATCACTGACACAGATTCCATGATCTAAATTGCAACCCTTGGAGCAAATTGGGGACCTACAATTGGGAAGGTTTTCTGAACCAGCATTAATTTGACCAGTGGGACACTCAAGTATAGTCAAGGGTATTTCACAATATATTGAAGACTGGAAATTTGTTCTACTTGAATTAACCTTAATAATGTGTTTTCCAAATTCTGCCAAGATTTTAGGTTTAGCAAGTATGAATGGTTTGTTGATTAATGGAAAAATGGTTTCTCCCTGGAATGTCACATTTTCGGGTTCTTTGCTAAAAGGCGAGACCACTTCGAGTTTGGCAAGAAATACCGTTGAAATATCAGACACCAAGAAACTTGGTTGCCCGTAAAAATCTGATAAGGTGAATTGAATCGAAGGCAAATATTGTCCCGCGATTATAGATATTTCTGAGACATTTGAGAGTATTTTAAATGGTGGAGATGCAAAAATATCGCCTTGAATCGCTTTCGTATTTTCAAAGTAATTATATTTCATTATGCGTCGGTAATCAGATATGTCGCTGTCATACAAAACTGCGCCTCTTTGGGATTGAACAGATCGAAAATTGTTTCCAATAAATTTAAAATCCTTACTTTTCAAGAAAAATACTCCACCATTTGACGTGCTGTTGATATTGGTGAAATTTGAATGAAAGACTTCTCCAGAACCGCTTGCTTGTAAGACACTGCCATCTACACCTTGAATATTTTGAAAATTGCAGAAGTTTATAAGTAGAGCGCCATCTGATATCATTAGGGATGTCCCCTCAATATGATTGAATTGAGTTCTTGTTATATTAAAGTGATCACGTATCAAGAACAAAGACCCGGCGATATTTTTAAAATCAGAATCGCTTATGGTTACGTTCCCTAAGCTTTGTGATATCAAAAAACTATTTGATAAGTTTATCTTTTGAAAAATGCACTTTTGAATATCAAAAATCACCTTTTCTATACCGTCCAATTGAAAGAATGATTTTTCTGATTGAAAGGAATCAGTGACGTCACGGAATTCAGAATTTGACAACGATGCAGTTGAGCCTAAAAATCTTGTAAATGGAGACGGCCCATTGCCATAATATAGCGATCGATCATATGAAAATTTAGTTCCATAGTCTGAGAACAGAAAATAGGCACCGAAAAAATTTGAGTGTAGTTGACAATTATTAATTCGAATTTCACTAGAGCCGCTATTGTAAATAGCGCTGGAAAATGCCCAAGAATTGGAATAGATCAAACTATTTTTGATGATAGTCAGGCTGTTAGAAAAGGCCCCGAGAAACCATCCATCGCTATTTTTGAAAATATAGGAATTAGCCAAAACCAATGTACTACTTTGGGAAATTTGAATCATCCTGATACCATTATTGGAATGCTCTGAGACGGAGCAATTTACGAATTGCAGATCGCTTGTACTTGATAGACTAACAATACTTATCAGACTACCAGTATTATTTCGAATAATTGAGTTTTTCAAGAATCCGCTTGATTGCAGCATCTGAAGTAGCCCAGTTCTTCCTCCATCATTGTTTTGAAAAGTAGAAGACGCAATCTCAATTGTAGTCGCTGTATACATTCCAAATGAAGAGTCTTGAGAAGATGGAGAAACTGAATTTTGCTCAAAATCAACCAAATTAAGTGCAAGATAACAACCATTCATTACCGAAAAAGTGCCAATATTGTTTGCAATTATCGTGCTGAGCATTTCGACTGTGCTACTCTTACAGTCTACAAACTGATTATTCATAATTTTGTTTCTTGTAAATAACACCAGATTTAAACTTAATTGGGACGAATCATTGATTGTAAAACCTAATGTGTTATTGCTAATATTGCAGATCTGAAAAGCAATATTGGTTGATACGGCGCTAAAATAAATACTCGACTCAGAGAAATTTGAATTTAAAAAAGAAATACTGCCTCCATTTGATTGTATCGAAAAATTGCTCCTAACGATCGCAATTTTATCTAGTTTAAAATACTGCGCTGTTTTGATAACACCAATCCATTTAATAGTCGCAGGTCCTACTAATTCTAATTGATCAATATTTAAGCTTTCCTCAATCTCATAAATTATATTATTAGAAAGCTGTATTTTATTTTGGGATCGTGATCTTAGTTTTTGAACCAAATCAGAGTTAGTTAATATTCCATATACGAGTGTCAGTAACATTTGGCCTACTTTCGTTTTTACGAAATTTGGTTTTCACAAGATCATCATCCAGACGAAACTCAAAGAGTACAGCATTGCTTGCACTATGTGGATTACAATTAATTAAAAGTGAGATTCATAATTGGAGTTAATGTATTAGGCCAGAAACAATGTCAATCAATTTGATCATCTATATAATATTTGGACAGATTCAAGACTCGTTAGGAAGAAAATTTAATAGCTTACAGCAAGCCATCGAATCAAGAGCAGAAAATTTGTTTTTTATGTCTAAAATAATAGGCAATTGTGACACTTTCATAAATTTTCCTGTAAATATTGTTGGAAATACGCACCAGCTCAAGTGCGTCGATTCGGGACAAGTGAAATCTAACAATAACCTAAATATCTCTGGACTGGAAATTGTTAATCTCAAAATGGAGTTATCAGGAAACGGGTTTTTAAAAATCGAAGACAGCAATTTTATTGGAAAATCATCTTTCTCATTTGACGAAAATTCTGCAGCATTTATTAATAACGTTACAATAATCGATTCAAGCATCAATTTAGTTGCAGCAAAAATGACCAACTTGCAAATCTCAAATATCGTAGAAGTGAATTCGCAAACATTGTTGATTAGTTCAGATGATTCAAAAATAGCTATTCGTGAATGGTCTAGAAAATTTTGCACCGGAAACCTGTTTGAATCAAAAGATAGCTCCTTTATATCAATTTATGGACTAACTTTAGAAAATATGTCATGTACTTCGAATAGTGGCAATACTTTAATTGGGACATCCAGGGATACTAGTAATTTTGATATAAAAAATTTAAAAGCGACTAAAATTGATGCATCGGATTGTTCCATCGCCTTTTTTTCACTTACTTCTAATTCGGCTGGTGCCTTGCAAGATGCAAGTATTGTAGATTCCGTAGGCAGATTTTTATACATGGATGACAACAGCTATTTGGAATTGAATAACTGTACCATCATTAATCTTTCAGAGTCTAAGAATGAGTATTTAATTTATATGCGAGGCTCTTCCATAATGACAATATACAAATCTAAATTTGACTCGACACTTGGAGCGATTTTAATAACAGAATATTCTTCATTAATTGTTAACAGCACCCAAATGTTAAATATGAGAGGAACTGAATCTCGTAAATATGTGTTCTCCAATTTCGAATTTTCTAAACTTCAATTTAATGAAGTAGGAGTCTTCTACACACAAATGGTGTTGAATTTTGATAACTTTTTGATATCCAGAGGCTCTTCTTATACAAGTTTTAGCAATAGCATTATAACTGGAATGGACTGCACTCAAGTGTGCTTGGATATACAATCAAATTCGCAGCTGCAAATATCTGGGAGCTCTTTCGAGGCACTAAAATTCAAAACTTTCACACGGCTATCTGGACCTTATACGCGTACACTGAATATAAGTGGTAATACATACCAGAGTCTTGATGGAGATAATTTCTATGACGTTTCCAATTCAAAAATATTTTCAGAAAACGAATTTATTAATAGTGCAAAAGTATTCGCATTCTTCAAAATATCGCAAAATTCCCAGTTTTTTGGTTTGAATCTGACATCTGAATTAGTGGGAACGGAAACTTCCATAGGCTCTGTTATCAATTCTGACAAATCTTTTATTGAGTTGATTCGATCAAACTTTACAAATAATGAAGCTTTGATAGGAGGAGTATTATTTAGCGTGTTATCTAATTTGAGCTTGCTAAATTGTGAATTTATTTCCAATAAAGTTAATGGGGATGGAGGAGCTTTGTATCTGGATGAAAACACGAACTTTTATTCTAATTTGACAAATTTTAAAGGAAATACCGCTTCTCGTGGCGGAGCCATTTATTTGAATAATACCGAATTACCAAATTCAGACTTTCCTTTTTTTAATAACTCTGCTTTGCAAGGAAATAATATTGCAAGTAGCCCCAAGTATTTTCAAATGAGTTTGACTAGAGGAAGAACTATAAATGCGACCATAAAAATTACAGACTTATATAAACAACCAATTGTTGTTCAGTCTTGGGATCCTATAATATTATTATCCTTAAAAAGTGAAACCCTAAAATTTTTTGGTCAAATATTGATTCCAGTTACGTCTTCAGAAATTAAACTTAATAATATTCAAGTTTCTGGAAAGTTGGGTCAGGGAGAAATTCAATTGATAGAAGTTGAGGATGTTGTGAAATTTAATGGTAAAATATTAACTACAGCCAACATTGAAATTGAACCCTGTCAGTCAGACGAAATAGAAATAACGAATAATGAAATGTATGAGTGTGTAAAAAGTTTTTTATGCTAATGTAGAAATTTGTGAACAAGGCTGTTTGCATGGAACATGCTTGGGAAACAATAATTGCAAATGTTTTAAAGAATTTGAAGGTGATGACTGCTCTTTAAGTAACAATCCTGACTACATCGAGGTTAAACTAAATCACACTATACCTAACTTATCTTCGAGGCAATTATTTGTAAACTCGATCCAAGATTGGCCAAATTTTAGTAACGCTGAATTTCGGTCCATCGCATTTCGGGACCATACTACCATCGTGAAGATGTGCTTGAAAAAAAACAAGTTTAATAATTTTTACGTTGCATTTGATGATTTAACTACTGCCTCGGATGAAAGTCGTTCTAGATATAATTCTCTTGACGTGATCTCAATTTCTCCGTATTCAGTTACTAGTAATCGTGTACCATTGAACTCAAATTCAATTACTCTAATGGTGCTTAATATACTTGTTTCAATTATTGGTCTGGTTCTCTTTTTGTTCCTTTATAGGCAGCGAAATCATTTGGTTTTTAAAACTTCACCCTCTTGGTTATATGGGAATTACTTATTTGTTGCTATTTGTATGGCCATGGCCTCCATATTACTATCAGTGGGCTATGTTAAGCTCATGTGCGCTCTTGAGAGTATTTTGTGGGGTATTTGCATTACAATACTGACTTTGACTCATTTCTTACATGCAATGGAATTTTATTATCGAAACCAGAATTTAAAATCTTGTGAGCGACCATTTTATCGTCAAAATGTCAAATTGTATATAATTGTTGGTTGTTTAGCTCTATTTTCTATCACATTTCAAATTTTATTTCACACTATAAAGCGAAATGGAATTATCATTAATGACGATCAATTAATATGCGATTTAGATGACGTTAAGCAGTACGTCTATATTACATTTGCATCAATTCATATCATCATATCAATAATTAATGGTCTTTTATTTTGGACTAGCAGATATATGTCTGAGCCAAAAGTGATGGTCGTTATTTCATTCACTTTACCAATTTCCTTGGTGCTGAAAGTAGTTCAATATCAGAGTGGGATTCTTTCCCAATTTATTTATCTCATGTGTAATTTGCTGGTTTCCATTTCAGTGCTAATTTTTTTCAGCTACAGGTTACACAAGATTTATTATCGAGAATGCAGAAGTGCATTTGAAAATCACTTTAATTACTCGAACCTTGAAAAGAGCAGTGTGAAGCTTAGTGGTGTGCTACCTTTAAAAAAGTCAAATGGTTTTAAGTGGAGGCAGTCCCTTATTGAGCTAGTGACAAATCATAATTACCTCGTCATATCTATGGGAGATAAAATGGTTATGTACAAAGATTTCAAAATTATGAGTTTGGATGGAAAAACTACTGAGACAAACTGTTTTGAGATATCCACAAGAAAGTCAAAGTATCTCTGTCAGTGCGAGTCAAAAGAAGAGTTGGACATATGGATTAATGAGTACCTCAAAATCTCAAATTAAATGTTTCGATAATTCTGCGAGGCTTCTTTCTTGAAGGCAACCAAAAGAAATAAATATAAAGCGATCGTGTTTCAAATTTAGGTCTATTTGTAATGAGTCGCTTAGCGTTGGAAAGAGCTCATTTAGATAGTCCAGAAATAAGACAGCAGTTATCGGATGGGCATGATAGAATCAAACAACTAAATGGTATTGCTACCAAGCTGAACAATTTAGTCAAGGGTGTAACAAACCACATCGAAGAACTGGGTAACCAATTAACCGAATTCTCTTATGAATTGACTGATTTGTTGAATTTTGAGCGAGAAAATTGGTTCACTATGGAGGAAAGAATTTCAACTCCTACCATGTCTGCCAAAAAGGTGACCAATCGTGGTAATAAAACCAGTAATGGTGGAAATGCTGTAGATTTATTGTTTAATACGATTTCTAGAATGAATCAATGTGCGCGAAGTATTCAAGATCAAAAAACTAATGTCGAGAAAATTAGAGACGATATAATTGCACCTTTAAATTCCTTTAGCTCCCAGGTAGAGCAACTAGAGCATGTCAAAGCTCAGGTTGAAATCAATAGGCAGAATTATGAAATCCAACTTGACAAATTCTGTGGACTTTCAAAAAAAAAAGAAGAGAAAAAAACAATGCACAAAGATCAACTTATCAAAATCACAAATGCCCAGAACGACTACTTTTGTAGCATAATAGGGTATATGGGCAAGGTAAATATGATGAACCAAAAAGAGGGGCTTTTTTTACTTGCTAAGGGAAATACTTTCTTATCTATATTAAGTCAATGGTCAAATCAATCATTCAACTACATTTCATCTGCTAGTCATTCTATCACTGATGTTTATGAGAAGTGTAATCAAGCAGATGCAGACCGGCCTGTGGATGATCTTGAGCTATTTGTCAATTTAAATTTGGCCAAGCTGCCAAAGTTTGAACAGGACGACATACAAAACGACTCTTTAATATTGAATGATAGAGGTTATAAACACGGTTACTTGAGATTTCGTGCAAGAGGTCGAAAAGAATGGAAACGAAAATATTTTTATATTCAGAAACCAGAAGGTTTATTGATGTGTATTGAAACCGGTGAAAGCAGCATCATGGTCGCTGACATTAAAACATCTATGGTTCAACAAGCTGATATTGATGATAGATATAACACTTTTCAGATAATCTGTCCCCCTCATTCTTTAATTGCTCTGCAAGCGGAGTCACAAAAAGATTTGAAAGAATGGATGAAAACTTTTAGGGCAATTCAGCTTAGTGATACTGGTTTAGAAAAGCATGAGCTAAATGCAATCAGGGTCTCCACAGAATGGACAGCAGAGATTGAAGATATGTTATCTGCTGCATCAAACGTAGCATCAGTGATTCAGCAAAATTCTAATTTAGGAAGGAATTCATCGCTTTTGAGCAGAACAAATAAGCATATCGAGCAAGACCATATAAATAGTGTTCTAAAGGAAACCGAATTGATCAACATGAATGTAGGTTGCTGTGAAATCAAATCTCAAAAGTGGAAAGGGAAACTGGCGACCATATTGGCTTCGGGATACTTTAAACTTTGTACACATCCTTCTGAGAAGAAAGAGGAACCAGCAATAATATTAAAGATATCCGATATTCCGATGGAGATGATTATACCAGTGCATCCAAGTCTTTTTGATAGAAAGCATGTGTTTTGCATCAAGTACGGTACGAAGATTTTTTATTTAAAATGTGATGATGTCGAAAAGTATATAAAATTAAATTATTGGCTAAAACACTTTTCCATCAAGCCATCCCCAATATTGATCGGGAGTGAGTTCATCCCAGTTAGGACATTACGTCACTTGGTGATAAAATTGATAGATGGGCGAAACTTTTTAAACAGAGGAGATTTTTATTGTACAATTAGTATTGATAACATACTATTAGCAAGAACATCATTTATAGAAAACAATCTAGATCTTATCATAAGAGAAGAGTTTAAATTTGACGAATTTCCTGCTATTAATTTTGGGGTTACAATTTCAGCTTATGATACCACTAGATTTGCTAAAGACCAGAGATTTGGCCGAGTGTTTGTGAGAGCCTCAAAATTAAAGTCCGAAAAAGAAGAAGAAGACTATTACCAGTTGGTTTCAGGCGAAGACAAAGACGAGGATCTAGCAAGAGTATCTAATTTGGGTGAAATACACATTAAATGGAAATACCAAGAAATTAATGTATTACCCCTGTCAAAGTATAATCATTTACTATCTCTTATGAATTCATTTGATTATGAGCTTTTAAAAAGCCTTTACAAATCCGCATTTGATCTAGAACCACTCTCTCACAATTTGTTAATGCTATATATCTCTCAAAATAGAGAAATAGAATGGTTCATGTTTTTAATCGAATTTGAAACTAAATCAATAGGTTATTTTCACTCACTTAGATTCAAACACTCTTTTTCGTGGGAACTCATTATTGACAAAAGCACTGGAGATTTATCTCAAAATAATATGCTTCGATTTTTTAGATAGTTGCGTTGGTGGATTTGTGAAAATGCTAATAGAGAATGACATATATTTAGAAGTAGATCCTTTAAGAGTTGAAAAGCAAGAAGTTTTGCAACACAATTGGAGCCAGCTAATTGGATTTACTGAGACGTTGTGGTTGAAACTATTTCAAACCAGGAAAGGTATTCCTATGAAAGTTGTTTTATTGCTGCAATTCATAAGAGAAAAAGTTACGGAACAACTGAGTGAAGAAAATGCTAAATTTCTATCAGTTAGTGCATTTTTCTTTTTACGATTAATATGTCCCTCTTTACTTAGTCCTAAGTTATTTAATCTCACAAGGGTTCATCCTTCCCAAAATTGCCAAAGAACCTTGACATTGATAGCCAAATCGCTTCAATCTCTGGCTAATTTGAGCATTTTGGGTGCTAAAGAACAATACATGAATCCCATGAACACATTTATAGAATCAAAGTTTAATGACATGAAGCAATTCTTAATAGACGTGTCGACTTGTGCCACACCAATTCGCCCACCAACTTTGAACATGAATGATGATATCCACACAATTGAATTAGAAAATCACCTGGCTTATTTTCACCATTTTGTGATGAGCTCTGATAAGACTAATATTCATAAAGACCTGATTGCAATCTGCAATAGCATATCGAACTCAACAGAAGATTAATAAACAATTTGATTTAAACTTGAAACATTGAATGAAAGCAATTTCATTAAATCAATTTCCTCAGAATGTTAAATACAATATTAAAAGATATCTAGAATTTTGCGAAAACAATCATATCAGCGACAACCTACCATATGAAGATGCAGTAAAAAACGTAATAAAGTTTTTTGAGCTGGAGCTGAAAAATGGGATCGGAATTGGAACTATTAATGCACGAAAGTGCGGTATACTCAAGTACTACAACGCTTTGAGAGTCGATGAGAACCCTGCCAAAAGTGAGAAATGTAATCAGTGGCTAATTGAACATGGGTTAAGGGAATACAATCGAGGTAAATTTAGGAAATCTGAAAAGCCGAGTCGGACTAATAGCGCAATAGAAATTAAAGAGCGAAATGATAGTCATCTAGATCTCGTTGACATATGTGAAGAGAACAACAGTGATAAGAATTCAGAAATATTAGAAGATAATTACCATTTAGGATTGTGTAATGTGAGCGTTGGTGAAAGTCGGTTTGAAAAGGCTCAGAAACTTCTAAATTTCGACCCTTTGCAGATATTGCAGGAAATGCAAGATATTTATTCGGACGAGATACATGGTTTAACTGAGAAATTGAAATTTTTCGAAGACAAAATGATACAGCAAGATAACTTGATAAACGAATACGAATTATCTATGAAGAATTTACTGCAGACTTTAGAAAATAAAGAGGCGGATCGAAATGGCAAGGAAAGAAGACTAAGATCAAAAATTAACGACCTTGAATTCAATATTGTGGAGCTTCAAAGAGAAATAAGATCCAAAAATTCAAAAATTGCAAAAACCAATTTAAATGATTTGCTTCCGCCGCTACGAAATAACTAATTTGACAATGCACGTATATATCAAAATAAAAGTCGATCGTACTTAAACGTTTCAATTTTCTCCTATTCCAAATGGAGAAAATATCAGAAGATCTGCATGTTCATAAGGTCTACAATCAAATTGCTGGCCATTTTGATACAACCAGATTTGCAGTCTGGCCAATCGTAAAGGTTTTCTTCGATTCCATAGATTCCTTCTCAATTGGATTTGATGCAGGTTG
This sequence comes from Sanchytrium tribonematis, assembly GCA_018985235.1. Taxonomy (NCBI): domain Eukaryota; kingdom Fungi; phylum Sanchytriomycota; class Sanchytriomycetes; order Sanchytriales; family Sanchytriaceae; genus Sanchytrium; species Sanchytrium tribonematis. The sequence goes on from JADGIG010000047.1 coordinate 10,325, forward strand.
TGGAAATGGAAAGTACATGAAGTTGAGAAACGATATCTTTATATTAGGTGGTGACTCGAGCATGGAACTATTAAAAATTTGTAAAAAAAAGACCTTTGAGGTCTTTCATTTGAATTTGATATCAATTCCAATCCGTCAAGTAGATTTTGTTCTGTGCATTGCAGTCTTGCACCATTTATCTACTCAAGAAAGAAGGATTCAAGTTTTGAAAGAATTTTACAAAATCTTGAAACCACATGGTCGCTGTCTATTATTCGTTTGGGCCAAAGAGCAGCCTAAATTTAAGGACTCTATTGGGCAAGACATTATGGTCCCTTGGCACACAAAAGTTGGGAGCGAGATGAAAACATACAAGAGATACTATCACCTTTTCCTTAAGGGAGAATTGGAGTCTTTGGTTTCTCAGATTGGTTTTACAATTATTAATAACGGTTACGACAAAGGAAATTGGTACGTTGAAATTTCTAAACCGTCTTAGTCAATCTTTTTCCTGACTGCAATTATTTGAATAAAATAATGTATAATTAGTTTGAAAATAATACAAATACGGGGAAATTGAAAACAAACATCAAATGCAAAATCAGAATGGACTTATTGCAATCAAGCACCCTCAACGAAGCAAGACTATGTCAATATCGAAGCCAAATTATGTCAAAGTCAAAGTTTTAGGGATTGGCGCATTTGCAAAAGTAGAATTAGTGAGTAAAGATGGCCAACAATTTGCCTTAAAATCAGGAGAGGTGCAGAACGAATATAATATACTTAAAAATATACATCATCCAAATATTGTCAAATGCGAACAGTATATACCTCTTGGAAATTCTGCTGGCTTATTACTTGAGTATGTAAAAGGAGGGGAACTTTTTTGTTTAATTGCTTTTCATTTTAATCTGATGAAGATCGAGTGGATCAATCGTATTATGACAGATTTGTGTGACGCTGTCTATTATCTTCATGACAATGGCATTGCCCATCGTGATATCAAATTGGAAAATATTTTGTTATACAGTAAAGTGGATGTTGATTCGAATCCACCAGTTTTTCCATTTTCAATCAAGCTTTGTGACTTTGGTCTGGCTACTTCTGAAGAGAGCAGTACCAAAAATTGTGGTTCAAAAGAATATGCTGCACCAGAGCTCATTCTACAGCAAGAATACGACCCGAAGCAGACTGACATGTGGTCGATTGGTGTTGTTTGGTATGCGTGTTGCTGTGGTCAACTACCTTTTGGTGATCAAAATACCCTAGCAAAACAATTTACAGGAAAAAAGAAAAAAATCGAATTTTTAATTACTGGAATATCTTATAGATTTACTGAATCTAATATTCTTAATGAAACAATGAAAATTGGAATCCAACACCTAATTTGTCATCGTGACAAAAGGTGGAACATTAATAGCTTGAAACTTTTTCTTTCTGAAAATAAAATTTTGTAAATTCTTGTTAATATGTTAACCCTAGTTTCATAACTTAATATGATTAACAACGTTTTACAGAATATATTGTCTGCAAATCGCGTCCTTATTGACAAAAAGCTTTACTGGCTAAATGGCGTTAAGGCTCCATTGGACTTCAAGGATCCACACTTTTTTGAGGCCAGAGAATTTCTTCGGAAATTTGTTGGGTTACAGATAAAATTTGATGTTGTTTACGAAAAAGAAAAAAACATTTACATTGATTTGTACCTGCCAAAATCTGGGGAATTTGAATTGGTCAACGCTTATCTTGTTAGACAGGGATTTTGTTCCGCAATTGGAAAAGGATATGAAAACGAGGAAAATTTGGCAAAAATTGAGAAACTCGGAATTCATGGAGGATTTTCCGGTATTTCGCCTAAAGAAGAGATTCCGCCTGGTAATAATTTTAACGGAATGATAGAACGAGTTTTGCCCAAATCCGTTTTAATTAGGGCGATAATTGACAATAAGCACTTTCTTTTTCAGGCCATGTGGTCTGGTGCAAATTTGAATGACAAAGCTCGAGATTTTTTGGAGTTTTTTCTAATTTTGAAAACAGTGAGCATTTCAGTTGACTCTAGAGAACCAGCCAGAGTTACGATCAATCACTCAAAGGGAAATGTGAATTTGATTTTAATTGAAAAGGGCCTGGCTACTCCGGACTTCAGAACTCCTTTAAAGTGGCTGCCTATTGATAAAAAAGACGCCAAAAGAGGCCTGAAATTAACAAAAATATTGCACGCACAAGCTTTTGAGATATCTGGGGAATTATTTTATCTTAATGGCATAAGGATCCCTAAGGAAATAGATCAAATTGACGCACAAGATCTTCTACGACCCTTTATTAATCAGTCCTGCTCTTACACTGAGGAAAAAGTATTAACCATAAATGATCAAGTTAGAAGTTACGGTGTACTTTATATCGAATCGAGGAAAATTTTCCCAGCAAAATTATTGGTCGAGAAAGGTTTAGCAACAGTTTTTCGACCAAAAAAGGATGAGCAACCTACAAGCATCTATTCAGATTTATTAGAGCTCGAAAGCAAAGCTATTAAAGATAAAGTGGGGATTCATAATCCAAATTATAAGCCGCAACCTTACATTGATGCAAATGAAAATTCTTCAAAAGCTAAGTCGTTTCTTGGCCAGCTTCAAAGAAGCGGTAAAATTCAGGCTGTGGTAGTATTTCAAATATCTCCGACAAAGTTAAAGTTGCGTTTGCCAAAAGAACGATTAGTCGTGATTGCAAGTTTAGCTGGAATAAGGACGCCATACTCTAAAGTTGGCAACGAGTACAATGCCATTAGCCAAGCAGCTGGTAAATTTGTTAGCAATGCATTAACAAAAGACATTACAATTGAAATAGAAGATATTGACAAGTCTAATGCATTTACCGTCAATCTTTGGGTACAAACAAATCTTCTTTCTCAGCAATTAGTGGAGTTAGGCTATGCTACTGTCACTTCAGAGTGTAAATATTATAATACAATTAAAGCAGCAGAGAATATTGCTTCTGCCAAAGGTATAGGACTATGGGCACTAGAGAAGAAGATCGAGGACCATACCCCAAGATTGTGGAAAATTCAGATTGAAGGGATTAAATGTTGTGTGACAGAATATAATGGAGAGGGAGAAGGCTTCATTCAAATTGTAAACGATGATATACATAAATTAGGTGAAATTACTAATATTTTAAATAACTCCACATTAAATACAGCAAGTACCCTTAATGGATTAGTAGCAGCTAGATCTGAAGATGGTAAATTTTATAGAGCCAAAGTTATAAAGAAACTAAATGAAAAGGCGCTGGTTCGATTTGTAGATTTTGGAAATGTACTTTTTAATAATATAGACCGAAAATGTTCTTCTTTCTGATATCAAAATAATTCCCGAGGAGGTTCCAAAGATTCCCGAGCAAGCCAAGCCATTCAAGTTATCATTCGTAGATTTGCCTGCATTGCCTGATAGATATGGTGCAGAAAGTGGCAAGAAATTTTCCGAATATATTGGAAAAGATTTGGTAACTGCCAATGTTGATTCTATTCAAAATGGAGTGCATAATCTTACGTTTTTCCCAAAAGAATTACCCAATGTTACAATTGACATAAGCACAAAAAAATATGCCGAGTCCATTGGAATGCAGTTCAAATTATCCGTCAATGCGATGCTTGTATTTGATGGTCTAGCATACATGAATTCTTTTATATACAAGAAAAGTACATCGCTCGAGGGCTTAGCGGACAAGGAAGAAGAAATTGTAAAATGTCTAAGCTCTTATCAAGCTGAAGCTAGGAGAAAAAGAAAATTTCTTTGGGAGTTTGGGGACTTTTTGGAATATTAATAAATTCATTTTGATAAGTTCAACTTTTCAAGCACTTGCTTGGCTTTTTCTTGCTCTTTTTTAGCTTTTGATAACTTAATTTTAACATTGTTTAATATTGCCTGGTCCTCCATGGTTTCAAAGCAATTTTAATATAATGAAATTTACTGATGAGCTACTCTGATGGTGATTCCATCAACCCCACAAAAATTGTGAGATCCTAGGAATGTTGTGTCTAATGAAAATCTATGATCGCACGGCTGATACGATGTATTCCCTACCAAAATTCGATTCGTAAGAATTCTGGAGTCTGTACCACTTTTCAATTTTAATACATCCTGGAGTATTAAAGCACGATTTAAATCACCTCCTCTGGTGGTATTATCTGACCTTAAAGACCCATTCATTTCATTAAAATCTTCTGATTGCTCAATGCCATAATCACATCCAGTTACAATACAATCTGTCTTTTTCATATCTTTTGTACAAGCATTTATAAATTGTTTCATTGCAACGAATTGTTTCTCTTTTGTGATTGAATACTGTCGAAGTGTTCTTAGATCAAACGAGAAAACGTGTATATTTCTTTCCTCATTTAATTGAAGACGTGCATATAATCCAGCTTTAGACTGGAACTTGTCGCCCAAAAGCATAGTTTTCTTTAATGACATTGTGTTTTGGCTAATAATAGGGATTTTAGATACAATAGCTAACCCATGATCTGTTGATGACCAAACAGACTTTGCGTTGGAACAAGCTACATAAAATCCTTTGGCTTTCAATGTCTGGGTCCACACATCGTTATCCTTTTGTTTGTGCGAGAGCATATGTTGCAAGATAACTACTTCAAATGATGGAATCTGTTCCAAAAGAGCCTTTCTATACATCTCTAAGCAATCAGATGACACACTAGAAAAGTTGTAATTTACAATATTTGCAATTTTTCTGTTTGATGTATCTGATGCCCTGGAATTAAAAGGTAATGTTGACAGCATTGATATTTGGTCTCTTGATGTTAAAACAGCAGCAGAGTCCATCAATTCGTCTTTCGCTTTGAGCTGGGTATTTATAGTCTCAAGATCCATCATTCTCAAGCTTTTAGTTGATCTTCGAACTTCTTCTAAATCTTTTTTCATTGCCTCCATAGCCTCCGGAACATGTTCAGTAATGAATGGGTGACATAAGGCGTTGTGAATTGTCAAACGCCGTGACGAATCTACGACCAGACTTCGAGATACAAAATTTTTTGCCTGATTTGAAATATGATCCCAATATGGAGAATCGAACTCGAATTTTCCTTTCAAGATCTGGTTGAATAATTCTGCATTGTTTTCTTCGTAAAACGGTGGATATCCACAAAGTAAAATATAAGCAATCACTCCAATTGACCACATGTCAACTTCTTTCCTATATCCTTTTCGTCTTAGAACTTCCGGTGCAACGTACCCAGGTGTACCGCAAGCTGTTTTCATGAGCTGATCCTCATTAAATATCTTGGATAAGCCAAAATCACTTAGCATAATTCTAGAATTTTTGGATTTATCATAATATAATAGATTTTCAGGTTTCAAATCACGATGGCAAATTCCAACGGAATGTAGATACTCTACGCCCTTGACAACTTGGTATATCAATTCGGCAGATTCTTTTTCTGTATATTTTCCTCTTTCAACAATTGAATCAAACAATTCACCACCTGTGACAAGTTCCATGACGAGGTAAATTTTATCTGACGTCTCAAACATATCATAGAGCTTAATGATATTTGGGTGTTCTACTTTCTTAAGTATCTCTATTTCTGATTGAATCATAGATTCTTTTCCTTTACATTTTGCTCTATCGATAATTTTAATAGCAAATAATTGTTTTGTTTGCTTATGCATTGCTTTTTTAACCTCTGAGAAAGCACCTGTTCCTAATGTTTGAAGAAAATCATATTGGTCCAGTTGCCCAGAAAGGTTCAAATTTTCTCGACTCATTGAATGCTGAAAGTGCAAGCAATGGGCCGTTGAGAATTTATGTTAAAAATCAATTTCAAACAGCGAATCGATAGATAGCATCAAAGCCACTTAATAAGCCATTATTCTTCGCGTTACCCAATTACTTATATTGGTGGCAAGTAATTCAAAGCTATTTATTAAAGATTTAAAAAAGAAAAGTGATTTTAAATCAAGGCCTCGACGATGATGATTTTTGAGATGCCAAGGATTCCTGAGAATTATTGGTATATAAAAGCTTGGCCTTTCTGGCAGTAAGTTCGTCTAATTTCCGCTTGCATCGTTTCTCTAAAATCGGAATTTCATCAATATCTATAATATCTTTTCCAAAAATTTGCTTTTCATAGTCAATTACGATATCCACGACATCGGAGTGAATTAATGGATAGAGTCCCACAATCTTTTCATGTATTCCACTTTCTCCGCTTATTAGAATTTTCTGTTTGGTGAGATTTCTATCCTTAACAAAAATTTCAGAAACAATGTCTTTTGATGGTTTGCGGCTGTTTATATATGCCGACTCCGCAACATAGCCAGATTCCAGTCGAGAGCTAGCTGAACTGTGTTTTGAAAGCCTCGATCTTGTCGAAGCGGAATCAATTTTATCACTTTTTTCAGGAGAAATTAAAGGACTAAGAGTTTCCATTTTTGGCGAAACCAATGCCTCTGAATGGCTTAACATTTGGGTCTGAATGGGCGCTGGACTTATAACAACTGTGCTGCTATTCGTATGTTCAGAATTTGATGATCTCGTACTTTTTATATCAACAATTTCAATATATTTTTGTAAAGGAGTCTTAGCCTGAGGATTGTTTAAATACAACTCTGGTTTCATTACTTCTAGAAAAAAAGCTAGATAAATATAATATACATGGAAACCTGTGGTCATACCTCCAGGCTTTTAGAGCTAATAAAACTGTATTCATAACACTCTCAGATACAATGCCCAATTTACCATAATCAGATTCGTGGAACTGGAGCAACGTATCGAATCTGTCAATACTTTTAAGCAATTCGATGTCGCTTGGGTGCTCTTGCAAATCCGATGATCCTAAAAAAACCCAGTCTATCCATGATTTTAATACAGGTACATCCTTTTCAACTAAAAACTTCCGCCCTATACTTAGACAGTCCCCATGATATATATTGTGAAGATTCGACTTTCCAACTTTTACTCCATTTACAAAGGTGCCATTTGTACTTCCATCTTCGACCAAAATCTCATATTTACCACCGGCTTGCCGTCTTCGTCGTATTCTACAATGGAAGTGCGAGACCTCTTGAAGTTTAATAACATGATCAGCACTGGGGTTTCTACCTATTTGAAAATCGTCTCTAAAAACAAATATTTTATCAAAGGTTCCTTGAACGACGGGAGTCAAAGTACACCAAACTTTCTTCTTCCCTTTTTTGCTAGAATCTCCTCCTATTTTTTTCAAAATAGAGTCTTTAAATCTAGACATAGAGCTCGAGCTTCTAGGTCTTCGATCGTTATCAGTGATAGGCTCCGTAAAGCTTCTCGATCTGTTTGTCCCTTGGCTTTCAAAGCTAATACCACTTTGTTGACTTTGGCGACTCTGCTGGCTTTGAAGTGAATGATTCGATGCCGTTGTGTTGTTAGATTCTGAGCTTGTCTTATCTTGAAGTTCAATACCATTAGGGTTTTTCAAAAATTCCTCAATGGCATACTTAATAGGGTAACATGGGCCCAATGAATTGAGATCCAATTCTTTATGACAGACCGGACATTGCCGCTTGACTTGTGGTTGATCTGGATCATAATCACCTTTCAACCACTTCACTATGCTGGATTTATCAAACATATGCCCACATTTTGATATTTGTGGTTCTTTCATTATTTCCATACTTATAGGACAGATGAACATCTCTGGTATTGCTTGCTGAAATGTTACTGGTGACGGATTTGAAATGGACATGAAAAGAGTGGCTTGTAATTACAAAATTCGATGTGTGTCAAGTTAAGAAGATATAGATAACACCCGCTGCATTTTAAGGTGATAAATTTGAAGGCCTCATTCTAGGATGAAAATTAATTTAGGCAAGCAAAACAAGGGACTTTGGTGAAGCAATCGCCAATCAACTGAGTTCTCGATAGTTTTTTATGATGTGGACAATCCATAACTCAGTAATTAATGTCTCAGAAAACTTTTAATGAAAAAATATTGGAACTCAAGAGAAGGAAATCGCAAGTAGCTGTTTCAGAGGATGATTTCCAATTGACGAATAAAATATCCCAACGATCTTTGGTCACTTTGGTGGATCAAAACTCCATGATTAGTAGCTCCACAATCTCTTCTCTGGACGAAGAGTTTATAGCCACTGAGGATCGTAGTTGTAAAACTGAGGAAAAATCAGCCATTTTACAAGTTATCGATAGTTATCTCGAAGAAATTGAATTAGAACTAAGCGCTATTTACAGTGAAAGTCAAAGCGAGAATTCTCACGATTCTCCTATCAAAGCGCCGGAAAATAGGCTAACAAACGAATTCTCCATTGTTACCAAGGGCGAGGGATACGTGATCAATACCACAGAAATAAAGGTTCCAAAAGCAGATCTTGTATCCATGGTAAAATATACTAGTTACGATCAATTGCAGAGTCAACTAAATTACCCATATCCGAATTCAGTCAATTACGAACGTTTTTCTCACCAATCAGGCGAGTTATCCCTAATAAGTAATTCTGAGTTTGAAGAAGTTCCAATATCGAAGGCTGGTAGTCCAAGATACATGAGCTCAACTTCTAGATATTTCGAAACGGAAGAGGATGAGACTGATAGCCATAGAGATTCTAATTCTTCAGCACAAGATATTTTTCCGAATACAAAGCCAAAACGCGCAACATTGGAGGATTCAAGCAATTTCTCTCATCAACTTTTAGAAAATCCAACCAGATTTTTAATGAAGAAGAAAAACAATAGTCGATATCCAAATTGGATGATTATAATCGGCGTATTTATGCTATTATTTTGCATTATATTGGCAATCCTTGTTCCAATTTTGAATTATAAAAAGTCTTGCTATAACAATTTGGATCGATGTCGAGACGATTTTTTGGCAAAATGTAAGTCGCAGCTCTCATGTTCACCTGACTCGGTATTGGCAGCAACAATGGAGGGATGTCGATGTATTAAGGTGACTTGTTCGTGTCTTGATTCTAATTGCTCAACAAAATTTGTAGATCCTTCCATAATTAACAACAATACAAATGTAAAGCAACTATCTAGTTCGATAGAATTCCTAGATTGGGGTTGCTCAAGTCAGGCAAAATTATTTAATTTAAAATCCGATTTTGAAAAGTCAGTTCTTGCATTTTATTCCTCAATATCACCTAATATGACACTAATATCAAGCCTTTCGTCTAAATTGATAACAAATACCAATGAAACATTGATTTTTGATGATTTTAAAATTGATTTTGTTAAAAAAACAATTAATTTTCAAGGTAATAGCAATGAAAGCACAAGCAATAGGTTTAATTTCGCACTTGAACCTCTAATGACGAGCGTCTACTCAAAAGCCATCAAGTTGTCTGAATTAAAAAGCAATTCCTTACTAATCTTGTTCCAGGATCTGGGTTTAAATAGCGAGATATTAAGTAATTTCAAGTACAACTTTCTACAGAGCAATATTCTATTATCCGTAAATCCAAATGAAATGCTGAGTCAAACAACAACTATGGCTGAGTATCTCACCACAGATCCAATTTTGCACCCATCCTGCATTTCGGACAAAAGCGTTTTTACCAATTTAAGCCCTTTTTTTCCAGACTTCAAATTTGAAGACTGCAATTTGAGACCACATTTCGGAACTTTCAATTGGAAAAGAATCAGAAGTGGAGATGTCCAAGGGTCCTTAAAGCAGCTAGGCATGTTTGTGTCGTCATCCAGATTTAGATCGGTTGTAACCACTGTCGATCCTAATGATCCAGAAAAAAATAGCCAAAATACCATCGGATTTGTGGATCACATGGATCATGTTATCTTTGATTTCTTTGTAGGTTTAAAGAAAGAGGATGCTATAGCATTGATAAAATTTGTTTTGGAAGGTGATCCAGGAGAGATGTTCGATAATTCCTTGCCAAAATTCTTATACACATTAATATTTGATAATTTGAAACCAGCAGATGCTGATGCTTACGCAGTTTCACTTACTACAGATGGTGCACCTAATTCGTCTCTTTTAATATCCAGCAGTTCATTAATTCAAGCTCGAAATAGTTTGAAAAATATCAGCAAACCACTAATTCTTACATATAAGAATGAATCTGCTATTGATTCTCCAAAATTTGACGGAATCTGGCAAAATCTCAAACAAAATTCACCAGAAAATGTTTGGGCAAAAATAAATAATTAAATGATTTATTTTGTGTGGAGGGAATTTTTGTTTTTGAAAATTAAACTTTTTGAATACTTTTCTTCGTGAATCCACTTGTTTGACTTACTGACGAGATAGATGAAGCTGTTGATATTCTTCTACGATTTCTCAATGAAGGAATGATGGTATTCACGCACCCAGAACACGACAATGATAGAATGCAGAGCAAACCCACAAAACTTAACCAGAGAGACGCCCCAGTAGTAACCTTAACATCGTCCCATATATTTGGACTCGTATCAACATAACTCTGGAGTCTAACAATGACAAATGCCCACATAATCAAGACAATAATAGCTGCTATGGAAGCCAGGGTCGCCAGAACAGTTGCCGCAAAATTGATGATTTTTGCATTGTTAAAAATCCCTAAAGCAAACAAAACTGTTGCAAAAACAGTTGTGAAAAATATCCAATAGTACATTGACTCGATAGCGATGAAAAAGGAACCAGACTTATCAAACATTGCACTATTGAACATATTGGTGGTCAAGGTAGTGTCAATTATCTGACCAACCGATACTAACGTTTTTTGACTTTTCAATGCAATTTTGGGATGCACGCACTGAACTATTTGATTCGTTTCATAAACTGAATCTCTCTCGTCAATTTCGTATGCCGGTATATTCTGTGAATCCCAAAGCCTGTAAAAAGATGAGTCTCTTCCAAATTTGTAAGCAAACATACACCAGTTTCTTAATGAAAATGTGATTTGATTCGGAGGTACTTCAAGGGATTGAACACTATCAAGCGGATTCACATTAAATAAATTTGAATTACTCCACATAGTCAAAGGATCCATCATAGTCGATTCGAATGACCTACACAGTTTTACAAAGTACCAATTTCGAATGCCCGGAAGATTTACACCTCCCATTATCGTCAACATCCATATTATAATCGCGACAGTTCCTAGCACAACATTGATAATTGACATGGCTTTCATTATAATATTGACGACAAGAGAATGCTTGTCTAGATAATTGATTCAAGGGGTTTGTAGTCAGACGTGATTGGAGGTGTAACCAAATTTCTGTAACACAAATTGGACACTAATTGTTTCACTCAGTTACACCAATTTCCGGTGCCAACATTGTAGAAATAGATACCCCTGTAATCCATGTTCTTCTCTTTGCTATCGATCCACAGTTACAATCCCGGAAACAGCTACAATCAGCAGCGATCTCCTGGTTATTCCTACAGTGCTTCTCCCGGTGAATATAGCTATAGTGGCCAACAATCGTATTTTTCATCTGGTAATAAATATGGTCGAGCAAGACCATCGACTTCTGGGTATGTTGGATACAATTCAAATCCCTCGTATTTAAACCCACCACGATTTGATACTCCAAAGGGATTCGAGAATGTAGAACCAACTAAAACCGTTAACAAACCGGATGCGACCTCAAATGATAGCGAACCTTTTGAAGATGATTCTTCAGTTGAGACCGAATCCAGTGAGACTGAGACTGAGATTGTTTTTATCAAAAAAGCCACCAAAGGGAAAAATTCGGGCGCTTCAATCTATAGTTTCTGCGGTGCAATTTTAATTTCTTTCTTTTTATAATAAAAACATTTTAAATTTGGAATTTTGGCCTCAGAAATTTCTATCAAAAATTCGTGGCTTAACATTTTGTATGTCTTCCACAGATTCTAAACTTCCATTGCTTCCAGGTAACAAAAGAATTGGGCCATACATACTAGGAAAAACATTAGGCATTGGCTCAACAGGTCGCGTTAAATTAGGCATTCATCATAGAACAAAAGCAAAGGTAGCGATAAAAATAGTCCCAAAATATCCTTCAAAGAAAGGAAAGTCAGACCAATCTGCTTATTTTAAAAAATTAGAACGCGAGATTACAATTATGAAATTAATTAGACACGATAATATTATGACTTTGCATGATGTTTACGAAACTAAGGATGAATTATTTTTGGTAATGGAATTGGTTGAAGGCGGTGAATTATTTGATTATCTGGTTAAGAAAGGTAGGCTTGGAGAAGATGAAGCCCGAAAATTTTTTCAACAGATGCTACTTGGACTTGATTTCTGCCATCGACATTTAATATGCCACCGGGACCTAAAACCAGAGAATCTTTTATTAGATGCTGAAAAAAATATTAAGATAGCAGATTTCGGAATGGCAAGATTTCAACACAATGGGAAAATGCTTGAAACAAGTTGTGGGTCGCCACATTATGCATCTCCTGAAATAATCAAAGGAATAAAGTACGATGGGCCTGCAAGCGATATATGGTCCAGCGGAGTTATATTATATGCTTTGCTCTCAGGTTCACTGCCGTTTGATGACGACAATATCCGCCGCCTTTTAGCAAAGGTGAAAGCTGGAATATACCAGCTACCAGAACATGCATCTTTGGAAGCTCAAGATTTGATACAAAGAATGTTGGTCATTGAGCCAAAAAGACGTATCACTATTGAGGAAATATTTAGCCATCCGTGGTTCACAGCAAATGGGAAGGAATTAATTGCAAGAACCCAGATACCCAAAGAAATCCAAGAAGTTGAACCAGTTGATGAAATCGATTCCGAAATTGTTAAGAATCTATGCTTTCTGGGGTGGGAAGAATTTGAGTTGATTGAATATTTGCAAAGTCCAGATAAAAACATAGAAAAAATATTTTACACACTGCTTAACGAACGGAAGAAACACCCATTCTATCAAATGGGTTCTGATGATGATTTAGAGTCCGCAGTTGATGATGCATCTCCAAGAAGAAGAATCACAAATCAAGGCGATGTTTTCAATGCATTACGAAGAAGGAGCGACGTACACAATAGTTCTCCAGATATTTCTAATTCATCTTTGCCAACAAGCTCATCCAACAATGTCGATTTGTCGAAATCAAATCCGCATAAACATAGACTTAATATACAAATTCCAACTACCTCGGAGCCAAATATTGCCCAAAACCCATCAACGCCATTTCACAGAGAACACATAGATGCAGCTCAATATCCTGGAACTCCGATTATAACAGAGACACCGAAGAAGACCTGGGTTCCAGATATGTTTACTTTTAACAAAGATCTGCCAACAGTATTAATTATTGACGTAGATTTTCGCTGTGACTTCTAGTGGCGGACCCGACGATGTGATTAAAAAAGTTAAATCAATATTGAATAACATGGGCTGTAAAACCCAGCCTGGTAGAAAGCATGGATTGAAGTGCAAGCAAGATTCGGATATTAAATTTAAAGATGATCCTAAGCCTCTCAAATTTAGAGTTGAAATAAGCTCGCGCCCACCTAGAGAGACTGATATGCAAATAGATCAGTTATACATCACATTTCAATTACAAAGCGGATACCTTGAACAATTCAAACAACTAAATGATCATTTTACAGAAGTTTGGAATGTAAATAAACAATAGATTTCTTGTCATTCTTGACCTGGTGATATCTCTGCTTGCCTGAAAGAAATTCGCGTTTCGGTATTTTGTTTCACTTTCTGATTGGGCAAAGCTCAAGTTATGGAGAATCATCAATTCTAGAACATCGCATATTAGAATGTCTTCTCATAAATCTTTGAGAGTCAAACTTCATCTCGCAAAGAAAGCTAAGCAAAATAGACCTTTACCATATCTAGCAAGAACAAAATTGGGAATGCGCTACAACAACAAGCGAAGAAATTGGAGACGTACTAAGACTAAGATCAATTAATAAATGCATCGCCATGTTCTATAATCCTCTATCATTTGCTTTCTCTGAATCTATGATGTTTAATCTACTTGAGGATTTTTCAAAACGTCCCCATGACCCTAAAAGCATATCTTGATCAATTAATTCCATATAAAGCACAGCGTTGGACCACATTTGGACTGTTGATTACATTATTCCTAATCAGAGTGTTCCATTACCATTTATTCTACATCTATTTGTATGCATTAATGATATATATTTTGCAACTTTTCCTTTTATTCTTAAGCCCGAAATTTTTATCAGAACCTGACGAAACGCTCCCGATAACCTCAAATGATGATGAATTTAAACCTTTTGTTCGCAAATTACCAGAATTTCAATTTTGGATTCGAATTACAAGTGGTACTCTGTTGTGTAATTTATTGATAATTTAGGCTGCATTATATCGCTATTCCCAGGCTTGGATGTTCCAGTTTATTGGCCAATTTTGGTTGTTTATTTTTTCCTTCTATTATTTTTAACATTGAGAAAGCAAGTTCAACATATGATTCAATATCGATATGTCCCTTATACAATAGGCAAAAAGAAATACAATACGAAATAATAAAAATGAATCACAATATATTTATTCCAAAGTAATTTGACCACGAGCCAAGCCCTCCAATTGTTCCGGATGGGTGGAACTGTCAACCAATTGTCGAAACACACCATCTTTCTTGTCCAATAATGCGGCCGGACTGCCATATTCAACGACACATCCTGCATCCATCACAAGCACTCTGTCACTATCAATAATAGTGTCCAATCTGTGGGCAATCGTGACCACAGTCTTATCGGCAAACATCTCTCGGATGACTTTTTGAATATGTCTGTCAGATTTAGCGTCGATTCTGGAGGTTGCTTCATCCAAAACTACGATTCTACACTCAGACAATACAGCTCTTGCAATACAAAGCAACTGCTTTTCGCCCGCACTTAATTGGTTAGTCAAGATTGTATCCAATTTTTCAGGAAACGCTTTTATCTTCTCAGTCAAATTCATCTTATCAAGAACTCTCCATAAATCTTGCTCCGTAAATTCGTTCAAAGGATCCAAGTTGTATCTCAAGGAAGTTGTAAATGTGACTGGTTCTTGAGGAATGATAGCAATGCTACTTCTTAAAACTTTCAAGGGAAGTTTGTCGCATTGAAATTCATCCAATGAAATGTGTCCTCGAAATCCATCAACGATTCTGAATAAACTAGAAATAATGGTGCTCTTTCCTGCACCTGTTCGTCCCACAACACCCACCTTTTCACCAGGTTTAACATCAAAACTCACGCCTTTTAATATAGGATCCCCATTTTCTTCATATTTCAGCCAAAAGTCATCATATATAATTTTGCCTGTAAATTTTGGAGCCAAAGATTTGTCTTCGGCGGTGTCAATTTCCTCCACGGCATTGTCCCTAATGAACATATGAGATTGGCCCGCTTGTAATCCCAACAAACCATCACTGAAGGCTTTAACAGTCCATTGTAGAAAAACCAGTAGTTGAAGTGCATTCGACAAAGCAAGTCCAAGGTTAGAAGGATCGGTTTGAAACAAAAAAGCGAAACAGGTGGCACCAAAAATGTATAGTGACACCCAAATATCAACGTAAAAACCACGGAAGCATTCTAATAAACCCAAAGCTAGTGCATATTGATGGTTTCCATCCATTATACGATACAAAGTATGAGTAAATTGAGTGGAAGATCTGAAAATTCTGACACAAGCAATACCGTCAACAGTGACGTTCAAATGGGTGTAGATTTCAGGGCGGGTGCCCAATTCCTTACTTAATAACGTATCATAAAGATTCTTTGTAAAATATTGGACGCTCAGGGCAAGTACGATCGCTGCAATAGACAATGTCCAAGTCCAAGGAATAAAAGCAATTGTCATACCCAAACCTCCTAAAGAAAGAGGCAGAAATTGCAAAACTTTAAAAAAGCTTTCAGGCATTTCGTCGTCCAATGCATATATGTCTTTGGAAAATGCTCCGATGGTAATTCCGATTGGATTGACCTCAAAATATTTCATCCTGGACTTAAATATAGTATCAATACTAGTTTTGTGGATAGACTTTGCACGGCTACTCGAAAATCTTGAAAACACATAACCTCTTGAGAAAACAAATATTCCAAAGGCGGCCATAAAGATCAAATAGTATAATGCATACTCATTTGAGGAGAGACCTGGAATCGCTTTCTTACCCCAGACTCGAACCCAGTAATCACTTCCCAAACGGATTCCATGAGTAAAGAAAAACAAAAATACCATTGCGGCAAAAGAGAGCCTGATTTTCTTATTCCCTAAATAAAATCCAACCGCTTCTCCACTCTTGATTTTCAACTCATCTTTATCTTCTTGAGGAACAAGAACTTGGTCATCTCCTTCTTCTTCGTCTTCACCGTGACTCGTAAGTTGACTCTTTAACGATCTCCAGGTTTGCGAAGGATAGTTATAACTTCCACCAGTCGACCTCATTGCCAAAGATGACCTTGTGGTCAGTTGTATACTTCTAGAAGTGTTTCCACTATGCGCGTACTTTGCATAATCTGGCACCTCCAAATCATTTTCAGGACCTTCATATTCAAATTGCATACCCGAATGTTCTTTATAAAATTGTTGGAAAGCAGGGTGCTTCGTTGCTTCATTGGTGACACCATGACACGCAATTTTACCATCTTTCATTAAAATGACATAGTCAACGTTATTGACCTGTTGCAAGTTATTTGTAACGAGCAATACAGTCCTTTTCTTTAGAAACTTCTTCACACACTCGTCAAATATATGCTTACCTACTTTTTGATCCAAAGCGCTGAGAGGATCGTCTAGAAGGATCAAGTCACTATTAGCGTATACAGATCTTGCCAAGCTAACTCGCTGCCTTTGACCTCCAGATAAATTTGCTCCACCTTCATGTACGAACTAAATAAATATGAATCTACCATATTTTCGCCCTCTGCAAACATTTCCAAATCAGTTTTAAGTCCACACGAATGGATGACTTGCTCAAGACGCTTTGCACTAAACGGAGCACCAAGTAAAATATTTTTCTTGATGGTTTCCTTCAAAAGCCAAGCCTCTTGAGGACATAAACTGACGGATGAGGTTACATTTCTGGTACCAGATACTTTTTTCATTTCACCAGAAATTGCGTTTAATAAACTCGACTTTCCCGATCCCACATCTCCAACAATAGCCACTAGAGTTCCATGTTTAATTTTTAAATCTTCAATTTTTAATTTGAAGGACTTCTCTTTGTTCCAAGTAAACTCTGCCTCTTTAATATCAATATCGAATTCTTGATGAGTTTCAGCACTTTCTGGCGCATCAATTTCATCATATGCTAAAAATCGCTCGATATTTTCCATTCCTTTTATAGCACCAACAAAATCGGTGATTGCATTAGGTAGAAGCAGAAGTGGGTACCTTAATGAATTGAATAAATTCAAGCAAGTAAAAGAAACAATCGGACTAATAGTTCCACCAAGTAGCTGAAAAGTCCAGAGTGTGATCCAAACAGTGAAAACTGGGAATACAAACACAGCCGTATAATTGCATGCTCTCAGGATCATTTTTTTCAACATCAAGTCTTCTTCACCTTTTCTGTCTTTTTCGATGTCATTCTGGAAATGATTTTCCCAAACATAAAACTTAATCAACTTCATCACAGGAAGAACTTCCACTACTTTCTGAACTCTGTTCAATGTCAAAGAAGTTACTTTGTCAATAGTTTTAGCTACAACTGCACCAATCCAGCCATTAATAGGTAAGAAAATGAGCAACATTCCGATTGCTGGCAATACCGCAACACCAACAAGTGAGCTTCCCAAAGCAAAGATCGCAATGACTTCAAAGGGAGCTGTCCATAACACATGAAAACTTTGGACACCTTGAGCTACGCTAGGAATATCAGTTGCAACAATTGTGACTGTGTCTGTAATAGGTTCACTAGCCAAAGTTTTGAGTAGCTTTGAGTATACCAAGCTAGTCAAAGCTGCCTTAACTCTAACCGAATGCTTAAATGATAAGTAATTCATGTAGTGAATAGCAAATGTAGCACCTAGACAACAGATTAACATAAGTGCAGCCCATGTATAGGATGTTATCCCATACTGTTCAACTCCAGACCCAGCATTTAACAGTCCTAGAAAAACCCAATACGTTGCTGTCCAAGTGAATAAACCCCAAATAATTTTAAGAAATCCGAAAAGCAATAGCTGCTTACCATTATACTTCAATAACCAATTCAACAATGCTTTTTTTCCAGGAGTAAATGAGTACACAGGTGCGCTGGCTGAAGTTGACAAGACTTCTTGTGGAAGCCTTAACCTTGCGTTAGGATTTTTCATAAGTCGAAAAACCTGACCGAAGAGCCATTTCGAGGTTATTGAAATAGCCTTAACCATCAAAAGACTCAAGTAGAAGATTATCGATGGAAATGCAGCTATTTATACTTTTATCAGCCAATCATAAATCTTAATACCAAAAGGAGATTGATTGCTGTTGATTGGACGACGCTCTGATAAGCCAATCATGGGAATTCAATTTACTTTTTCTGGGTAAATCATAGACATCAATTGGCTCTTGACTAATTTTTTTGGATTGCCAAGACACGATTACCTTGCTTTTGTTTGAAAGTAAATTTTTGGAAACAAATCACCTACTCCTCATATTTTTTATCTTTTTCATTCGGCTATTGGACAGTCCTCGTGATCTTTTATATCCATAACAAATACCTCCTTCAATCATGTCCGATCACGAATTCGAAGCCGTAGACAGTGGTGCATCAAAGACCTACCCAATGCAAGCTAGTGCCTTGCGAAAGAATGGCTTTGTTGTAATTAAAGGTAGACCTTGTAAAATTGTCGATATGTCTACTTCTAAAACTGGAAAGCATGGGCATGCTAAAATTCATATGGTTGCTGTTGATATTTTCACTGGAAAAAAATACGAAGATATCACTCCTTCTACTGCTAATATGGATGTTCCTCATGTATCCAGAAGTGAGTATACTTTGATTGATATCGATACTGATGATGGATTTTTATCACTAATGGAAGCCAATGGTGACACCAAGGATGATATCAAGTTGCCAACTGACGATTTGGGTAAGACATTACAGGCTGATTTTGACAATGGAAAGGAAATATTGGTAACAGTTGTTGCTTCAATGGGTGAAGAAGCTGTTGTCTCTTACAAAGAAGCACCAAAATAATAAATTAGATGCACATTTTATTCAAGACTTGTACTTTTATTTGAAACAAGGTAAATCCCTTGATGAATTCCTCTATTGCAGTGGACCTTAAATTAAGTTGCCAGGGTCTTAAAAACAAAGACACATTCAGTAAGAGCGACCCATATATCGTGGTGTTCGAAGATTCTCGGATATTGGGGAAGACCGAAATAATCAAAGACAATTTATCCCCTGCGTTTACCAAATCCATTCAGCTGGATTATTATTTTGAAAAGGTGCAAAAGCTTCATTTTGAAATTCGTGATGATGATGGGAATGAAAAGTATGATCATCTGGGAGAAGCTAAAGTGGTGCTCTGTGACATCGTCACTGCAGGACCTGATGGGTTTGAGGTGCCAATTTTGATAAATGGAAAATCTCACGGAAAGCTAAAAATCAAGGCCCGAGAAATCAAAAAAGAAATGTTAAATGCATATGTAAAATTTTCTTTGAGTTGTACAAAATTGGATAAAAAAGATTTATTCGGAAAAAGTGACCCTTATTTACTTTTGTTTAAAATTGACAAAGATGGAAGTTTGAACAAGGTTCATAAAACTGAAATAATCAAAAATACGTATGATCCAAATTTTCAGTCATTTAAATTACCACTTTCTGATGTCGGCGAGGAAAAAGTACGACTGGAATGTTGGGATTGGGACAGAAGCTCCAAGGATGACATAATCGGTGCATGTGAATTCAATATGCAAGACTTTAAAAGTAAGGATGAGTATTCAGAGATTGAACTCTTCAATCCTACAAAAAAGAGTGGCAAAAGAGCCGGAATTTTGATAATTAAAAAAATTTATATACATAAAAATTGGTCATTTATAGACTTTATACAATCTGGTACGCAATTGTGCTTCTCGGTAGCAATTGATTACACTGCAAGTAACGGGGAAATGGACAAACCAGGATCGTTGCATTATGTTGGTTCACAAAATCAACCTAGCCAAGTTCCCACTTTATATGAACAAGCAATACAAAGTATTGGAGGTATTTTAGAATATTATGATAACGATAAACAGTTTCCATGTTATGGATTTGGTGCCAAATTTCCAAATGGAAAAGTGTCTCATGATTTTCACTTAAATTTTAATGACAACGATCCAAATGTTTTAGGTGTTCCAGGAATTTTAACTGCTTATCGAAATTGTCTAATGAATGTCAGGCTCTTTGGTCCTACGGTAATATACATTAACATAGAATTGCGCACCTATTATTCGCAAGATGATTAGTGTATGCAAACAAGAAGGAAAAGGTGCAGAGAAGTATTTTATTCTATTGATTTGTACAGATGGGGAATTAACAGATATGGATGAGACAATTGAGGCAATAGTCGATGCTTGTGGAAGTCCTTTATCAATTGTGATTGTAGGTATTGGAACCGCTGATTTTGGAAAAATGAAAGTATTGGACGGTGATGAGGAAGGACTTAAGGATAAAAAGGGTCGGGCAGCCTCCAGAGACATTGTTCAGTTTGTTGCCATGAAGAATTATATGGATTTAAATGCCATAAATGTACAGCTGCCCAGTGATTTACTAGCTGAGGTTCCAAAACAACTTCTTGACTACATGCAATTAAGAGAAGTAGGTCCAGTTTTTGAATTACCACCTGGTGAATTGTAAAATCATGACATAAATTTATTGTTTAAACGGAAATTTTCTTCTGGTTCGTCTATATATGGTCGAAGAATATCTCGTAATTCTTCCAAATAATCTTCTATAGTTACAACTCTTCTGTGAATTTCTCTTCTGGACTGCCTTAATTGTGATAACATCTTTGTCGACTGACGAACAACTCTTTCGTGGGTATAATTCGATGTATTTGTATCATAATATTCTGCAAGTTCCTGTTTTAATATTCGCAAGCTTGAGGGCTTCATGAAGAACAGGCAATTGTTTGAACAGGGGTTAAATAATGAATCTTGATTGATTTTTTGGTTTGATTGGTGTTTAAAATATGATAAAGGCGATGTCAGGGCTCGTGTTTGATTGCCCAAATTATTAGCCAGCTCTAGATCTGATGTGACACTCGAACAGACATTTCAGACAATGAAAATTACAAATACATACCATGCAGGTAAGTCATAATCAATGACTGACTATCAATCTTTCAAGTCCCAAACCAAAGAAGAAAACTCTATGGATAATTTAAAGAATGATCCCATGGTCAATAATATATTGAGCGGAATAGACGATTCCTCGAATCAAATTAAAGATTCGAATTTGAGAACTACAAGTCCAAATCTATTAGCAATACCCCTATCTCCGACTCGAAATAATATCAACAATAATCTTAAAGGTGATGCGAATGATCAGCAGCATCCTAATGCTGGAGGGGGATTGAATAACAACACATTTGAATTAATAGATTCCGACCCTCGTTCATCTGATATGAATGTTATATTTATTAATGATACGTTGCAGTG
>JADGIG010000048.1:0-31687 GCA_018985235.1 Sanchytrium tribonematis
AATGCTAACAGGTGAGTCTTTACCGGTCAATAAGATCTCTACCGATAAATTGATTAATTTGGACTTAAATCACCCGATGCTAAATGCGAGTCTTCAAAAACACTTATTGTATAACGGCACTAACGTCGTTTCTATCGAAGGCGAGGCTGTTGCACTTGTAATTAGAACTGGATTCAGAAGTAGTAAAGGGATGTTGATTCGCTCAATTCTCCACCCAAAACCACAATCCTTCAAATTTTACAAAGACTCTATCATATTTGTAATGTTTCTAGCTTTTATCGCCTTTTTGGGGTTTTTATTTACGATATATCAATTTACGAATCAGGGTGAATCTATTTATGTTATAATTGTTGCTGGATTAGATTTGATAACAATTGCAGTACCACCTGGATTGATAAGTTGTTTGTCTGTAGGATTAAGTATTGCAATGTTGAGACTTAAGTCAAAATCGATTTTTTGTATCAGCCCCACAAGAATTAATGTAGCGGGCCAGATTAATTTTTGTTTGTTTGACAAAACTGGAACATTAACAATTAATAATTTGATATTGAAGAATGTCATTGATGATTCTCTGGAAGCATCAAGTAATTTAAAAATGGAGCAGCAAGTCATAATGTCAGCTTGTCACTCTTTGTTGATGATTGAAAATAAAATTTGCGGAGACCCACTAGACATTGAAATGTTCAAATATACAGGCTCTCGATTTCTATCTTCCACAAAAATAGAAACCTCGAATAAGTCTGTTATTGAAATTATCAAAACTTTTGACTTTGATCCCGTCTTGAGAAGAATGTCAACGATTGTCAACTTTGAAAATAATCTTTATTGTCTCACGAAAGGAGCACCAGAATCCGTCTTGAAATTACTGCATCATGTTCCACCGGGTTTTGAGTCAGCACTAGAACTTAATTCAAAATTGGGATACCGAATACTAGCATTGGCAATAAACAAGATTGTAGACGGTGAAATTGTAAGAGAACTTACTGAGAAGCAAATGACTTTTGTAGGTTTTTTAATTTATGAAAATAAATTGAAAGACGATACACCATCGACCATACTGGAATTGCAAAATGCAAATATACATTGTGCCATGTGCACTGGTGATAATCTACTAACTGCAATTGCGGTAGCAAAATCGTGCAATATGTTGAAGAACCAAAATCAAGGAAATAGTTTGCTCATTCCAATTTTGGAAGGTAGCTTCATCAAATGGAAAAATTACGAATCTTTGGAAACGTTGAACATTGAATCAAAGGATATGCGCCATTTTGAATTTGCAATCGATGGTGATGCATTTGAATTTATGAGAAGCACCCAGTCCAAGGAGTACTTACAAAATGTCGTCTCACGAACGATAGTATTTGCGAGAATGAATCCAGAGCAAAAGAAGAACGTTGCGGAATTAATACGAGAAAATGGGTATTATGTAATGTTTACAGGAGATGGGGCTAATGATTGTGCAGCATTAAAGACTTGTGATGTAGGTCTCAGTTTATCAGATGCTGAAGCTAGTATTGCAGCACCTTTTACGTCTAAAAATTTTGAAATATCATGCGTACCAGAACTTATTAAGGAAGGAAGAGCGTCACTTGTGACTTCATTTGGTTGCTTTAAATTTATGGCACTTTACAGTATGATCCAATTTTCCTCTGTAACAATTTTATATTCTATTGGAGCAAACCTTGGGGATCTCCAATTTTTGTACGTGGATTTGGCTTTAGTTTTGCCATTAGCAGTGCTTATGTCTAATAGCAAGTCTGCCAAACAACTTTCCTCAGATAGACCGGATGTAAATTTGTTTAGCCCAAAAGTGCTCATCCCATTAGTTTTACATATATTGACGCAATTACTAGGACAAATCGGTATGTATTATTTTGTACAAAAGCAAAGTTTTTACAAGCCTCCAGTTGTCGACTTTGAAACTAAAGAATTTACTTGCTTTGAGACTTCCGCTATATTCCTGTATTCAAACTTTTTATATATAATCTACGCATTTCTATACTATGCAGGAGCTCCACATAGAATGTCAATGCAGCGATCAAGAACCTTTCTTTTAGCAATAACAATATCAACTCTTCTCTGTGTATTTATATTATTTTCCAATTTATTCAATTCCCTCCTTAGCTTGCTTGAAATGCCAGTGTATTTTAAATTTTTAATTCTGCTTTATTCTATGGCATCTTTTGGCATATTATGGATATTTGAGCACATTGTGTTTCTCAAATTTGCAGACCTCGTTAAAGCTCGTAAATTGGACTGACGTTTCCTTTTAAATAAACTCCTTGATTGCCTGATAATTCTATGGTTCCTTTGACACACGCACCATTACTGCGACCTTTAATTACACCTATTATATCATCTCTGAAATAAACAGTTTCTCCCTTAACAAGTATTTCTTCTTGGGACAAATAAGCCTCAGTCAGTTTGAATATATCAAAATTTTTAAAAGATATTCGCTTTACAACTGGAGGTTTCTCCTTCATTGCCACACGGGGCCACAGTTTGACTATTTTATTGTACGATTGCCTTCAAATAATCTGCAGCAGACAAGGTCCCACTCAGATTGAATCTCACTACATCAGAAGCAGCGAAGTCTATTTTTAGTGACGTCAGGATAAAAGATGCAGCATCAAACTGGTTCGAAATATTAAATAAAAATTCATTCAAAATATCAACTTGACTAGGGGTATAATTTTGTTCTTTAGATCGTGGACAAAATATTGAACGAAACAAATTTGAAATTTCTAATGTAATGGCTTGAATCTCTGTTGAAGTATGAAATAATTTGAGAACCTCTTGCGACGAATGCTTTTTTAATTCAAAATCGTCTGGAGATACTTTTGATGCGCTCTTTTCAATAATTTCAGATAAGTTGGTATGTTCAGCAAACCATGGTAGCGTTTCACAGTACAAAATTACCGCTTGCTGAATTTTGGTGACTTGCGAAATCCCTAGAAGTTTAAAAAAGCATTCAAATTTACCTTCAAAATTTAGGCTATTGAACTCTTTCAAGCTATGGCCGCAGATTTTAAGAAATTCTAATTCCTTAGGAATTACAATTTTCTCCTTTATAAACTTTTCGTGAGACCGTCGAGACTGAAGAATGGTCTCACTCTCAAAATGAAATAGATTATTTCTTGAAAAGAAAAAAATCCATTTCCTGATCTGATTGGTTGTTAAAAATGCGCTTTCAAAGCTAATGTCTTCAATCCCAGCACATAAACGACAGTATTGCAACAACGCAATTTCACAGAATCGCCCTAATAAAAAACCAGAACGAATCCACAGCTCTTCTGGGTAGGACTTCTTTTCGCTAGTCCATATTGTTGGATCAACATTGAGAGTTCTGACAGAATTAGGACTGTACAATTTCACAGAGTCTGTGATATGAGTTAATTCATATAGATTTAAGCGACAGACATTTTTTAGTATATCAAGTATATCATCTTGCTTCAATTTATCGCTTCCAAAGAGGTAGAATAAAGTATGAATCTTGTCTTTTAAAGACCTTGGCATGCGAGAATTTGAATTTCGACCTAAGTGTGCTAATATTTGCCTTTGTTTGTTTATGACCTTATCCAATATATAATGTGGAACAACTTCGTTACCAGCGAGGGAACAAGTTAAAGCAAAAGAATTTGTATCATAAAATCTAAAAGTTGAAGAGATACTTTTACAAGAAAATATTTTTGCCTCCATAGATATCAATCGTGAAATCTCTAACTTTTCTCTCCATACAGACTTGTCCAAAAATTGTATTCTTAGGCTGTTCAAGGGAATGTATCCTTTAATATTATGTACGTAGAAATCTGAATCGTTTGAAATCACAAAAGCTTCATTAGAATAAGCAAGAGCAGCAATCAACTCATCTGCCTCTTCAATTGCAAATTGGTGCGGTGCACCTAATTCTCTCAGCGCATCAAAAACTGATGGGTACAATAAAGGTGGTAAATTTCTTGGTCTTTCTTTTGTTGAGCCCTTTAAAAATTCTGAATTATAAGTGATTAAATCTTTCAGCCTTTCGGAGTCCCTTTCAAAAATAGTCTCTAATTTTGAAGCGGGTAGTCCAGAATCAAATATCATTGTGATATTAAATGCCAATGAAAACATTTTGTAATAAAATTTGACAACATCTTTAAATAAGCAACTTCCAGAATGGTAGATTAATCTTTTTTCGGGAGGAATCCAATCATTAAAATTGTCCATGACGTAGTGCACAAATCCATTACCGTCCATTATTACATTCAATTTTTCGCATTGATTGTCATTGACCGTAATTTTACTGTCATAATAAAGCATTTGGCTTTTGGGGCATTTAGGATGTCTGCTTAAAAATCCTGTCAATCCACGAATTCCCATTGTGAAGTACAAATTCGTTTCAAAATGTTTCCTTCTTTTGGATTCAAGCCTTTAAATTTAAGTGAAATTCAATTTTTTGACAACAGTATTACTTATTTAGTTGGCACAATATTATACATCTGGGCTCCAGGTAAATGTAAAGCTGTTGATTTAAAAACAGAAATTAGCAAAATAGATTTTAATATTAACCACATCATTTCCCTAAATTTAACACCCAAACCAATAATCAGTGTAATAGATAGAAAAAGCTTGGAAATTATTAAAAAATTAGATGGTCAATCCGAGTTATTTGCGATAGAAGATGGTTTTATATCAATAGGACAAAAATCAATTTTATATGACCAGGAATTTTGTCCTACATTATTGCCCTCGCCTTCTACAATGTATTTAAATTTTAAAACCCATTTTGTACTTCATTTTCAAGACGAATTCCACTTATATAATGCGAAAGGAGAGTCACTTTATAAATCAAAAGATAAGATCGGAATTATAGACAATGATAAATTCTTTTTGAAACAGAATGAGATCGTACTTGTGCACCATCTCAATCATGACACTCCAGTCACAAAAAGAAAGTGTGAAGGCGATCTCGCGTCAATTAAAGGAGTTTTATTGCATTTTCATGATTGTCAAATATTTTCTATATATCCAATTAACAAAAGGTTAATACTGACAGTGAGCTTCATTGATTATAAGGTATCTACATACTTAATTCTGACTGATGGTTTTAAAATATATATTTATGCAGTCCAAAACCTGCTTGATGACGTTAATTTAATACAATTGAAAGTTTTAGAATTTCCTTTATTTAAATATTTTGAGAGTGATTATCAAATTGTGATGAATTGTAATTATGTATGCATGTTCACTTCTTCTATTATAAGTGTGCTAGATCTAACAGGATTACAATTTTCGACAGCTAAAAATCAATTTCTAACCAAATTTGATTGTTTGACAAATACCCAGCTATTGGTAAGTCACGACAACTCTCAAATGAATACTTTCATTATACAAAATGGAAGCGTATTTCAAACTGCCTCGTACTACATAAAAGGAAAATCAGATTTAAATATTTATTCAAGCATTCTTATGTCTACTTCTGACAAATATGTTTTATTTCGATCACTTTATGATTTTGATATTATCGCGCAGTATCCTTTTAAAACGTTCGAAAATCTAGTTTTACGAGTAATTGGCTCTTACCTGATAAGCTATAGCGAAAAGACAGTCACAGTTTATCGCCTTTACACTTTTAAAAAACAGGAAGAATTCATTTGTGATAAAAAAGTTCTCGATGTTTATTATTGTGATTTTGGCCTCTTCATTTTGACAGCTTCAACATTTTACCAAGTAGAAAAGCATGATGTACTTTTAGAGTACACGATTAATGGGTCATTTAACAAATTTGTGTTGGACATATATGACTGCGTCCGCGGTCACGCTATGCTCATGGGAGGCAATAATTATTTGCTTTTATACTTTGGAATTGTAAATAGAAGATGTGTGATAGATCACTCAAAATCGGAGTTCTACGATTTGCCCAATTATTCAACTGTAAATTGGACTGTACGTGGGAACATATTGCTACATGCTGATGATAATTTTTTCATATATACGCGCAAGCCAAACGAACTGAATTCACTTTTAACTTCTCCATTGGTTTCTGAACTTGTTGCTGAGCAAGAGCTGAGATTGAAAAACAAGCAATCTGACTTGGACTTACAGCTGGAATATGATTTCAGTTTTCTGCAGGATTCTTTAGAAAGTAAAATGAAAGAATTTTTAAACACAGCTTCAAATCAAATATCAGTTAATATGGATAGATTCAGGAGCTTGCTTGAAAATCAAAAAACTATTTGCAATCAATCGAATTTTTTGTTTCTTAGTGTTAAAAGCAAGCACGCTTCCAAATTAAGTAAGTTGCGCTCTGAATTTGACGAAAACATATTTAAAATAGTAGCAGGATCAGACGATTTGGAAAAAGATTGTCGCAAAGTTATTTTGAAATATAAGGACAACATAGATCAAAGTCTTGATAATATGAAAGGCGAAAGAAAAAGAAAATTGGAGCATTTGTCTGCCGAACGACTTAAAATTCAAAATAGCAGAAATCTTCAAATGCAAAGCCTGAACTCTAAAATTTCATCATTCGATATGCAACTGTGCCTTGAAGAGATGGAATATGAAGATGCGATGGAAAATGCGAAATTAAATTTTGATTCTTTATATAATACGAAGAAACAGGAGCTTTACCCTCTGAAAAGCATTTTAACCATTACCGAAAAGAAAAAATTTTCTCTTATTCATCAACTAGATCTTTCTAAAATTAAGCGGAGCCGCCTTGATTCTACTAAGACTGAATTGCATCAGAAATTGCATCGCTTGCGACATGATATAATTGATAGTTTAAAAAATGTAATTAATTTTGATTTAGTATTCAGATCAAAAATCAAAATTGTCAATTAAAGAAAAAGAGCTCGACTCATCCCACAAAAGCATCGGGTTTCAATTAAAAGTTAAAAATATTATAGATAGCAAACTTCAGGATAATCGTGAAACTATAAACCCGCTGGATGAGACTCTTGTTGAGGAAGAAATGGTCCTTAAGAAGAGGGTTGAAAATCTGAAAAGGCTAGTTAATCTGGAAGAGTCAAAAAAAATTGACCTAATAAGAAATAGAAAATCCTTAGAAAGAGCTCGCCATGATACGAATGTTACAAGACGTGCTAGTAATGTTTACAAAAAAAGGATTGCTGATAAATTGAGAACCCGAGATTTTAATTTCCAAGACAAGGAAGAAATTAGGGAGCTAAACATACAAATTCGAGATTTAAAATCAGAAATAGAAAAATTAAATTGCAAAGAAGTTAAAATAAAAGAGAAACAACTTCAGCAGCGGCGGAAGTCCATCATTGAAAACAGGCGGCTCCTCCAACAATTGAACTAATAAATTTTTTTATACGTAAACAGGGAATTGTATGAAACTCAACTCTAAAAAAATTGGCATTACTATCTTGACGGGACCCTTAGGTGCAGGTAAAAGCACTTTAATTAAAAATTTGCTTAAACATCCTAAAGGACTCAAGATAGCTGTGGTAATCAACGAAGTTGGAGAAAATTCGCAATCAATTGATCAGACACTTGTTGAAGGCTCTCTTGATACAAATAATGATTTTAAAATGGATCTTCTGGATTTGCCAGCTGGTTGTGTCTGTTGTACTGTAAGGGGTGCTACTTTAGCAGTTTTGGAGAAACTCACGAAAGAGAGAGAAGTGGATTGTATCCTATTAGAAACGACAGGCATAGCCGATCCAGGACCAATTGCAAGTGATTTATGGGTAGATGATGAACTTTTAAGCCCGGTTTATTTAGACAGTATTGTTACAATTGTAGATTGCATCAATTTCGAAAACCACCTAAAATTACCCAACAATATTCATGAAAAGCAAATAAGATACGCAGATACTATTATATTAAACAAATATGATGAAATGGCAAATGAGAACACAAAGGAAAAGGTAACAAGTTGGAATTCTAATGCGAAATATATTCATGCAAATCATTCCATGGTTGACATTTTTGATATTATTGATGCAAACTGTTACAGTAAAAAAGAATTTAAGTCTATGAATTTCAACTTGCAGCACCTTGACAATTATTCAATACAGCGCTGTACGTACACGTCAATCATTGACTTTGATGATTTTGAAAAATACTTGATGGATTATTTATGGACTGATGAAAACATAGTTTATAGACTAAAAGGACATTTTTCGTTTGAAGGAAAAACCAATTTGGTAGGATTACAAGGAATTATGGATAAGTTTGAATTTTTCAATTTGAAAGCAAAAGTTGCAAATGGTAGCGAATTGCTCATCATTGGGAAAGATTTACAAAAGTTTGATTTTATTACCAAAATGCACACCAGCCGACATACAATTGACAAAGATTCTCCACATTAGTAGCTTGCAAAATTAGCTTGTCAACTTGAGATGGAACATCCAAAACTTCGTTGTATTTAAAATCTCGACCATTGAGCTTATTTTGAACTCGATTTATGACCGCCACAGCTCTTTCGTTAATAAATTCAGTGTTGTGATCGTCCTTGAAAAATTCTATGCGACTTCTAGCAACACTTTTAGAGTAACTTTTAGAAAGCTCCGCTGGACCAGTATTATCTTCTAGCTTGCTTTTACTAGTATTTTCCTTTGGTGGTGTTTCTGGAGCCATTAGTCTCCAATTAATCAAAGGGTCGTAAACAAATGCTTCCAAAACAGCCAACATCGAGTCTTTGTTCTTTCGCAAAACTTGAATTACATTTTCGCAAGTGCTTCTGAAGCTTCCCTCAATTCCACTTACTAGATAAATCAAAATTACCTTCCATGGCATTAACCATCATTCTTGTCAAACGAAATGGAATTTTTTCAGGAAATTTATCCCTATTTTGAGCAACTTCAAAACAGTCTCCGAAATCGATATGCACCACTTTTCCGGTGTAGCGGTCCAGCATGAGATTAGATGGATGTCTATCGCCCAACCCTAAAATATAACCAACCATACTCATAAGAGCCAAAGATCTTGTATAATTACTTCTCCTGTCTAGCCAAACTTCACTATTTTTAGACTTGAGCCAAAGCACCTTGTAAAGATCGCTACCATTGGTGTTATTCAGCGCATATTCAAAGACTTCCATCTTTTGAATCAGAGTCAAATTATCATAGGTTGGTGCTTGTTGAAGCATTAAACGATGTTCGATATTTAGCAAAATCTTTCGAGACTCTCTATAGTCTCTGATTAAAGAATGCAGGGTATCGCAGTGATCGACCCAGCTTAACAAGCCCGAATTGGGAGAAAGCGGAACAACAGAGTAACGTTGTATGCTTAGGCTTTTACGAAACGATTCCTGGTTTTGCTGCAGTAAGTTGTTGATGAGTTGAAATAGCTGCATCACTCGCTCATCCTGTCGTAAGTCTTCGTGGCCCTTTAGCAAGAATTTATAATCCAAGCCATCTGATCCTTTAATTGTCATTTTTCTAGGTCGTTGTTTACTAGTTATGACTTGTAGAGTGGGCAAAAGTTTCCAAATTTTGACTACCGACTCGTTGCTTTTATAAGTCCCAGGTATTGCAAGCTCTGAATCTCTTAAATTAAACAGTTTTGGAGAGCAGACATTTAATTCCAGGTTTTGCATTTGGGGCAATTGCTTATTAATCTTTCTAAATACTTGAAAATATAGCTCCCATGCTTGATTTAAGTCATTTTTATCGTTTGTTTTTCTGAATCTTTTGCAGAGATCATTGGCTTCGCAAAGATCCCGGGAAAACTGTTGATGGAATGTGATTTCTTTCACAGTTTCAGGTGGTCGATTTTCCATCAGCTCGTGTAGTGGTTGAAGTACTGCCAGCATCCCATCGGAATCGTTTTCACCAAAAAACAATCGACTTGCTTCTTCCAGTCCATGGTGCCACATTTCATGGAGCAATATCGCTACTCTTATCAATTCCTCGCTAACAAGTAGTGCCTGCTCGACCAAAATGCTTTTATGAATTTTAATCTTCTCCATGATACTGTTTGCACTTTTTTTCCTCAATGGAGATTGAGATTTGGTTGCGACAGCCAAATTGTATATTAAAGCTTGAGGATGGTCCTGTCCAATTTTGTTTAGAATTACACTTACCAAATTTCTAACAAAGCTAGACTGACTTTGAATGCCAATTCTGGCAATCAGCTGTGGAATCACATTTAACCAAGTTTCAACAGGAACATTTTCGATACCTTCCTGTATGCATAAGCTCACTTCATTGTTTTCTCCAAATTTGAACCATAATGTTAACAGTCTCAAAGTGTCTTGAAAACTTTGGCCATGTGAAATGGAAATAGATTTAAAAAATGCCTGTAAGCTCGGTATTACATATTGATTAATAGTTGTAGGGACAATTTTACCCAATTTTTTCTCTTGAACATTGACAGCTTCGTAATTGGTAATCGCCAAATTGTGCCAAACCTTATAAAAGTTCTCATCATAATGGGTGGCTTGAGTGTAGCTTTTCAGTATATCTTGAACCGATTCTTCGTTCATAGTATCGCAGAGCATAGTTTTAAATTGACCGGTTTTATAATAGCATCTAGCCAATAGTTTGGAATTAGTTTCATTAACATCGTCTTTAAAATTTTCATTTAATTTTATGGTGAACTTTTGAATCATAGCCAAGGCACCTTGCTTGTCTTCAGCGTTCCACAAATACTTTATATATGCATATACCAGTCTCGGATCCGACCCGAGAACTTTTGACTCGGCTGAAGCACTCGGATCGAAACCAAATAATGATGTCAAAGTTTTCAAAGCCAATTTTTGGTTTTGCGATTTAAAGCATAAGCTGCAAAATTTCAAGTATGTGTCGATGTCCTCAAGCGGCTGCAACACAAGAGACCTTACTTTCAGGACTTTTTGCCAAACTTCCACATTTCTTTGCATTCCGTGCAGACGCTTTTGCCAAGTATTTTTAATCAATTTTATAGTCGCAGGCTGAAATTCTCCGCTTCTTTTGATCTTTATAACTTCCTCCAACTCGGATAACATTTGAACTCTGACTGCCACACTGTAGGCTCGTTCATAGCTCTCTCCTACAAGAGCCGTCAATTCTGTGTCTAGGATACTCCTCGTTGAATCCAAAAGAATAAGAGCAGAATCATACTGTTGCTCATGAATTGCTAAAATTGACCTAAAAAAAGTCGAATCAGGTGAGTGCTCTTGAAGAATGTCAACATAAATTTTCAGCATATCCCAATCACCCAATTGGAAAGAAGCGCTTGCGCTAAAAGGCGCAATTAAAAGTTTTTCCCTAAAAGACGTAACGCTGGACCACTTTTCTTTAGATATGCTAGATATTGTCTCCCATTCTGACAAAGATGATAAACATCGAAGTCTACCGAGAGTAATTTCAATTGAATTTGGCTCCAGAATTTGCTTCTCTTCGTAGACCCTTAGAGCGTCCTCGAATTTACCAAGCTTTTCAAACCAAGATTCTTTCATCGAAATGTCATATTTTTGAGCAGTTTTCAGCAGACCCAAAGAGACGTCAGGTTGGTCAAGTTGATTATTGATTGCAATCAAACTTTCTATTACATTGCTAGAGGGTGTTTGTAGAAATTCTAATTCTTTATAATGCAGTGCTTTAGCATAAGCATGGCAACGATTTGCGTAGCTTCCTAATGTTCTTAAATCGATTGGCAAAGGCTTATCATCATGTTCCATAAATTCAGCGAGATTTAATAAGCTTTGCAAAACCTCTGGGGGAATTTGAGGACTCAATAATGCAGTTTCAATGCTTCGCACTAATTCATCCTGAAATTGATCGTACAATTCGCTCCAACAAGAAAGGAATGCAGCGTTAAACAATTCTCTACTAATTGGAGGATAGACAGATGCCAACGATGAGCAAGCTCGCAATGCATGGCTGGGTGATTCTTTCAGTAACTCGACCGATAACCTTCGTATCCACTCTTGCCAATCTTCTGCTGTACTACGCTGAGAAGCCTCCCATGTTTTTTTAAGCTGCTGCTGATTTACTGGCAATTTTTTGACACTATTAACATCAGCTATCTGATCGTCTGGATCTGACTTAGTTAGAGTTCTCTCATGATCTTCCAATATTAAATCAACCGGCAAAGGCTCACCACTAACCAAAAGATTGATGACTTTGGAATAGTTAGAGTCAAAAATTTGCTTTTGCAACAATATTTTTTCCACAAGAGATGCAAAGGGTAAGTAATCGAATTGAAGCTGAACAGCCATTGAAGTCAAGTCAAACATAATGGCCTCTACATACGGACAATCAGTTTGAGCTAGAAGTCTAATAAGTGGTTGAATAATTCTCGAAATATTATCACTCATGTCTAATTGGCGAGATAGATAGCCAATTGTAATAATCACTTTGTTTTTTAAAGCAATGGATGTCTCGATGCTCTCTAAAATGCGGATTAAACTTGGCAATATCAAATGGAAATACTCTTCCATTGCAGAGCCGAAAGCAAATAAAGTGTCCATGACTTTTAAGGAAATATCATTCGTGGGAGATTTGTCTTTTTCCAACAAATTAACAATAAAAGGTGTAATCTGAGGGATATATCCTTTAAATTCTCCATCTAATGCAAATGATATGCTCTCAAGTAAACTCAAAATTGTCACTTGTATCGTAAAATTGTGATTGCTGTAATTGTCTATTAAAGAAAAAATATCGAACAGAAATGGTCTAATATGCTGCCTCACAATTTTAATCAAAAGGCCAAGCTGCTGAAGGTAAAATTCCAACAGACTGCTTACGCAATTTTGTATAATGGACAAGAATGGCGGCATAATTTGAGGAAGAAAACCAACGCATTTGAGACCTAATGTTTTGAAAATATACATGACAGCCTGTATGACAGCAGTGTGATGAACAGAAAGAGATTGGTCTCTCAAAATTTTCATTAATGCGTAAATACTTACTGTAGGGTAGTAGTCATCGCTTGGACTACTAGGTACTATCCCTAGGTAAACTAAATTTTCTGGATCCAAATCTTCCTTCTTTTTCGTAGTCTCTAAAACTCTTCTAACTAGATTTTTGTATTTATATGGATCCAATGCTCCAAGATTTCCGATCAGTCTCATTGTCTCTTTCCTAATATTGGTAGACTGCTCACTTTTTAAGATGTCTAAAAGAGTATCCATCAAACCAGGATAATCCAAATAGGGCTGTATTGCATTGCTTGTGCTACTTACTAGTAGTCGCATACTTCTTAGTGCTGCTTCTCGTTTACGAACACTGGATTGATCTTGGAGAGTTTCAGTCAATGTTGACATTAGATTATCCAGAAAAGGTAAAATTTCGTTACCTTGAAAAATTGAAACTTCCCCAATTGCAACAAGAATCTGGGAAGCAACGCTACTACTACTATCACGCACTTTTGGAAGCAGTACTCTAAATATACTCTCTACATAAGGGCGGATATAATCTTTGATAGAAATCACTAGCGAACTTAATAATTTAGCACTTTCTTCCTTTGTCTTGGGAATTTTAGAATACTCGATTTCACTGAGTAGTTGAAAAAGTATTTTTCGGACACATGGCATCACGTAGGCTGGATTTAGCTGCGATAGTCTTCCAATCAAAGTAATTGTAGATTGTCTTACAGGAAAAAACTCGTCATTAACACTAAGAAATAAAGCTCTGATGAGCTCTGACTGGCACAAAACGTGGTCAACACTTGGCTCACTAGCTAATGAGCTCATGACCAAATATCTTATTTTCTGGTCTGGATCAGATATTCCAATAGTTGTTAGCCGTACAAGAATCTCATAAACAAGATCAAACGACATTTGATTCTTTTGATTTTTGATAGGATCTCTACTTATTACGGAGCAAATAGTTTTTGCGGCAGATGATCTTATATTAGGATCATCAAAATCAAGGTACGGAACAACAGCTTCTTGTAAAAAATCTGCTAGAGACTGACCAGTAATTTCAAATGTACTAAGAGTTTCTAAAGCAAGTATTATAATTTCTGGATCTTTGGGCTCATAAACTTTGTTCGAAATTTTCTTGCTTAAAAATGCAGGACGATAGGGATGACTGGTCAAAACCATACTCAACAAATTAAGTAACTTTTCTTGAATAACAGGTATAAATGAAGGAACATTGACTGCAACATCAGATAATGTTTGGCGCATTTGCGATGATAAACCGCTTGAAAAAATCATACCCATAAGGTCTGGTATATAAATAGACAATTCCGCAGGAAGAGCTTTTGATAATAACGAAATACACGTAAATATATCTTCTATGCAGAGTTTTCGAAATTTTCCATTAAAAAGGTCTTTGATCTGCTTTATAATTTGTTCAACGTAATTTTTGCATTCCAAATTGAGATAACAGGCTAATTCACAGCAACAGACTAAAGCTTTTGGTCTATCTTTTTCCTTTCTCAAGGGAGAGAGCAGAAATTCGAGCCAAGAACTAATATTTTGAGCCAAAATGGGAGTGAAGTTGGCAGCAAAAAACGGCAATGTTTTTAAAACTGCTTCTCTTACAGCCGGATCTTTATGGTCTCTATATTTCCATAAATTCTGCTGACATTCATCTATATTGTTTTGCATAAAATCTTTCGAATACCTGACCATTGCTTGCATAGATAATATACTACCATGAACATATTCGTTACTTCCAGATTTAAAACCTTGCAAAATTTGGCTGTAAATATTTCTATACCACTGCTCTCTTTGTTGAGAGTCTCGCTGTTGTATTAAGGATAAGCAAACTGAAAAACATTCAGACGCACCCTTTCTTACATTGAGGCGAGGATCTCGAAGCGGGATCCATATGCAATCTAATATTTGACCCATATAGCCGTAAAGTATTGTTGAAGCGTTACAAGCGATCTCTTTTATAATCAAAACGGCTGCATACCGCTTGTATTCGGTTTTATCATTCATTAGCCACTCGATAGATCTTTTTACTTCAAATTCTACGAGTTCAACTGCTAGCGAGCCACCAATTGATGGCGAAGATAATTTACCCATAGCTTTCGCAGCATATTCCATGACTTGTAAGTCATTGCAAGGTAAAACCATTCTCAAATAATTGCAAAATCTTGTAAGTTTTACCGTGTTGTCTTCAGTATCTAAATCAATTAGTTCGCTTATCACGAATATACCGCATTTTTTTTCTTCTGGATCATTGCCATGTATTAACTCAAATATTTTTCTATTTAGGTCATTTATAAATTTAAGGAGTGCATCCGACGATAATTCAGAATTAGTAACATTTACTATTGCATCTCGGAGTTGAACTAATCCATGGTCCCTATATCTTTTGTCCTTGATAACCTGTTGTAAAATAAGATTAATGGAAGTATCCATATTTGAAACAAAGGAAGAAGTGGCAAATAAATTACCTAAGCGAGGAAACAAGAGTCGATTTAATTTTATGATTATTCCTAAATGTAAGCTGCAAAACTCATTTGCTAAGACACTGGAAAAGTTATTAGAACCAACAAATACTCCTATTTTTCACTTTCCGTGAAACGTTGTTTGAATGTCTAATTTAGATTATGAAATTATTGAATGTAGCAGCTATTCCTCTGCCTATCATCCAAACAACATAAAATCCTGTAATCAAAATGGCGTTGTTACTGACCAAGGCTCCAGATGGAGCAGTAACAGCAATAATCAACAACAATATATGATATTGAAATTAAAACAACATTGCTGCGTAAATTCAATTTTATTTGGAAAATTTCACAAAGTTCATGTATGCAACCTTAAAGAATTTAAGGTTTTTGTCAGTTATAATAACAAACAGTATATTCAAGTATTGCACGACGGACTCAAGAATGACACGGAACCAGAGACGTTTTCAATCAAAAATGCCATCAAAAATTCAGACGGAGTCACTTATCCAGTTCAATATCTTAAGATTGCTCCTTTACTGGCCCATGGCGCTAATTTCAATTTTTCCATTTGGTACCTTGAGCTTCATGGAGAATTAATTGCAGATAATACAGTGCAAAACTACATCAAGTATCATACTGACTTGAGCTTGAAAGTAATTTTAAAATATCTAAGGCAGCAAAACAATTTTTTACCAATATACGATGCTCTTCAAAACCATACCAATATTTCTTTAGAACATCCTTATCTTCAAAAATTGTACAACTTGATATCTAATGGCTCTTTTGAGGAAAGCTACACCCATTTAAATACAGCCAGTATGCAGTGGTTTGAAAATTACTTATCTAATACCCTTTATTCACCAAAATGGTCAAAATTGCTTAATTGTGATCGTAATGGAATTGATTTACCAAGTAGGGGTGGACATCAAATGGTCAAAGGAAAAGATGGCATTTTTTTGTATGGTGGTTGGAATGGGAGCCAAGACTTAAAAGATTTATGGTTTTATGATTCGACTTGGCATAGTGTTGAATTTGACAAGTCAAAAGACCACCCTAGTGCCAGAAGTTGTCACAAGATGCTATATAATAGTAATGACAATTCATTGTATGTTTTTGGAAGGTATATTGACCAAGAAAGTCGTTCTACCGCAAGTTTGCAAGCTGATTTTTGGAAATTTAGTATAAATAATAAGAAATGGGAACTTTTAAGCAAAGATACTCAAGCTGAGAATGGACCAGGTCTACTATTTGACCACCAAATGGTTTTGGACCAAGTCCGCAATCAAATTTTCGTTTTTGGAGGTAAAACCGTAATGATGTCTACAGAAACAGTTTATAGTGGATTTTACAAGTACGATGTTGCCTCAAAATCTTGGACAGAAATAGAGACTGAAAAAGATTCTGTTTCAATGAAATCTCGAATTAGCCATTCTATGTTGTTGCATCAAAAGCGGGACTGCATCTACATTTTTAGTGGCCAGCGTTTTAAGGATTATCTTGCAGACATGTATGAGTATAATCTTTCTTCGGGTACTCTCAAGGAATTATCTAGAGACTATTCAAAACAAGGCGGACCAGTTTGTGGGTTTACTCAACGGGCCACGTTAGATGAGGACCGCGATGAGATCTATGTATTTAGCGGGCTTGTCAGGGACAAATTTTCCTCCCGGGATTGCGTCAGAAATACATTTTGGGTCTTCAATATTAAACACAACAAGTGGAGGATGATTTTCCAAAATTCACCTTCGGATAGTTTGCAGTTACCTTCAACTCCTGATTCGGAACTTTCCTCTCCTACGAGTCCTGTTCTGAATCATGAATTTGATGACGAGCCAGTGCCAAGATATGCTCATCAACTGGCATATGACCCTTTGACAAAATTGCACTATCTTTTTGGTGGTAATCCAGGATCTGTGGGCAACCCTCGTGAAAGGCTAAATGATTTTTGGGGTCTACAGTTAAATAGACCCACACCAGAGGAGCTGCTTTCCAAAATCAGGCTAATTTTGAAAACACAACAGTAACATTTTTTAATTTAGGTACAAGGAAATTTGCTCTAATGATCCAATATCGGCTCTTAAATTTTTACACAATAACGTGGCTCCTTTAATCAATCATGATGATTCTTCTCAAAGAAATCAATTTCAGTCACTCACTCAATATTTATTTAATCCACATAAAGTCGATCTTTTTACTGAAAGAATTCAAGTCTACGATGAAATTGTATCTTACTTTCCCAAAGAGATGAAACAACCTGAGGTAGATTTAATGGATTTGATACCAATTGATTTGTAAGTCAAATAAACTACAATTTTTTATTAAAAGTCAACGTCTGTTGTGAAAACCATTCTGTTTTCATCAGCGGCTTTGCTACTATTTAGAACACCGCTTTTTTGGTATTCACTGACTCTTTTTTCAAAAAAATTGGTCTTTCCCTCAATACTGATCATATCCATAAAGTCAAATGGATTGTTTGCATTGAACATTTTAGGACAATTTAATGCACTGAGCAATCTATTTGCACAAAATTCGATATATTCTTTCATCATTTCCGCATTCATTCCAATAAGGCTGACTGGTAGTGAATCAGTCAAAAATTCCTGCTCAATAACAACTGCATCTGCTATAATTTTGTTGATTGTTTCTAAAGAAGGCTTGTTCTTAATGTATTTGAATAACAAACATGCAAAATCGGTATGCAAGCCTTCGTCACGGCTAATCAACTCATTGCTGAAAGTTAATCCAGGCATAAATCCACGTTTTTTTAACCAGAAAATTGACTACGTAAATCAGAAATACAGCAAAACTACCACTAAAAAAGATGCCTTCTACCGCTGCAAATGCAACTAGTCTTTCACCGAAATTGCTGCCGCTTTTAATCCATTTCAAAGCCCAATCTGCTTTTTTCTTGATACAAGGGATAGTGTCAATACTATTGAAAAGTCTAGTTTTTTCTTCTTGGTCCTTAATGTATGTATCGATCAAAAGGGAGTAGGTTTCTGAATGGATGTTTTCCATCATCATTTGAAAACCGTAGAAACATCTTGCTTCAGGTAATTGAACATCCTTTGCAAAACGTTCAACCAAGTTCTCGAGGACGATTCCGTCACTCGCAGCAAAGAATGCTAAGACATGCTTTATGAAATGCTGCTCATTTTCATTCAACTTATCCCAATGCTCTTGGTCTTTACTCAAATCAATTTCTTCTGCAGTCCAGAAAGACGCTTCAGCTTTCTTATACATTGCCCAGATATCACCATACTGGATTGGGAACAGCACGAAACGACCCGGGTTCTCTCTGAGTAAAACTTCGTCATCAAGATTGATATTTCCTGTCATAACGTTTGAGATTGGCAAATGGAGAAAATCGATTTTATAGAAACCAAAATTTTTAAGTCATGTGATAGCCAAGAGATAAGTTTATTTGAATTTCAAAGCCAAGGCTCCACTTTGACACTTTTTCCAATGGTAAACTTCAGTCTGCCTACCTGAGTACCACTAATTTTCCGAGATTGCAAATCATTGATAAGTGAAGTTCTGCTGTAATATTTGATTATTCTTATTGAAACTATGGAGGAATTAAGGTCATTTTCCATTTTATCGAAATAATATAAATAGCTTAGTGTTTCATAATTCTGGTTTTCTTCTTGTTTCTGCTCATACCGACAAGGTTGACAGACATGATGAATAATGTGAACGCAATTTTTTCGAAGCTTTGGAATTTTCCCTATGTCTTCGTAAACAAA
Source organism: Sanchytrium tribonematis (assembly GCA_018985235.1). Lineage (NCBI taxonomy): Eukaryota > Fungi > Sanchytriomycota > Sanchytriomycetes > Sanchytriales > Sanchytriaceae > Sanchytrium > Sanchytrium tribonematis. The sequence continues at coordinate 19,035 of JADGIG010000048.1, forward strand.
ATCGGCTGAATTAATAGATCCATGCTGGTACAAGGACTCAAGGTGCTTTTTCAACTCGACGTATTTGGAAAACGGACTTATAATTACATTGTTGACTGAGAATTCTTCGAAATAAGAGCTTGAAATGAGAAATTTAGCGAAAGAAAATTTGCCTGAAAATGGTGGACCAGCAAAAATATTCAGCACTCCGCTTTGAAATGATAAATAACAATTGTCAGATTTTTCTATATTATATTGAACATATAATATTGCTTTTGACAATCGGCACTGCTTTTGGGGTTTTGTCTCTACTCTCTTTAAGATTTTGTCCAGTTTTTCCATTACGTAAGAAAAAATATAATCAAAATTTACTTACAATTCTTTTTGAATGGATGTGGTATAATTCATGACAACGTCTTTGACTTTTCTTAAATGAAAATCTAGCTCAGACTGATCAGAGTCCATTTTTCTTTCTGCTTGTGATATTTCAATTCGAAGTTGCTGACATGATTCTTCAATTTTGCCTAATTCTTTACTTTCATCTGTATCACCGCTTTGAATTAAACTTAATTGCGATTGGAGGCTATGTAATTTTTCATTTCCGACCCGCTGTTTTTCTTTTATTTGATCAGTGATTTTTTTTGTTCGCTCTTGCATAAATTTAGATTGTCGCTGCATCTGCTGTAGTTTAATATCATTATTTTTCCGCTCTAATTGTTTCTCGTGCTGTTTTTGATTAAGTTGAGAAAGTTCCAAAGAAAGATTTTTGTTTTCTTGCCCTAGAAATTGACATTCCTTCAATAAAGAGTTCAATTGACCAAAGTAATGATTTATGTCCTGAAGCACATTAAATCTTCCGTGAAGCTGTACATATTGTTGATCTGCATTTACGGATTTCGATTTTGAATCGGCAATATCTTGTTTCAGTGATTCCATTTTTTTCATGAATTCATCCATATTCTCAATTCTCCTGCTATTGATTTTGTCAATGTTTTCTGATACAGACAATATTTTAAATTCAATCCCATTGACTTGGTCATTCAGAGAAGATTTTTTGCTCTTTAATTGTTGTAAATGAGTTGTAAATTTAACTTGTTGTTTTTTCATGTCCTTAAGTTTGTTTGTAAGCTCTAGATTCATTTTGATATAATTTTGAATTTCAAACTTTTCTTCTTCCTTAAGTTTCTTCGACTGCTCTAATTGAATTTTCATATTTTGCAGCATATTTGCATAATTGTCTTTGTTCTCCTGCAGCGATTTAATGTTGTTCGAAGTTTCATTAATTGAGCCTTGCAAATCCATTTTCAGTTGGATAAAATGTATACAACCACACAATATCTTTCTGAACTTCGAAGACTCTGGTTTTAATAGGTCATTAAATGAATAATCAGGTACGAACAATTTGATAATTTTTTGAGATTGCTTGTAAATGGCAATCATTTGCAGAGTATCGTCCATGGGCTGAGTTGTCTTACCTGTTATCAGATGCATAATCTTTTGAATAGAATTTTGTACAACCAGTGGCTTAGGCTTGGTAATATCATCTTGCTGCAGATGGACATTGAACGTAGATAAGATAGAGATTAAATCTGGCATTTTCAACATTGGATAGTGCGACATTTTTGGGGAGAGTTACAAAAATATAAAGTCCCTTGTGCAAAGGTATCTACAAAATTTATTAAGTTAGGATTGAATATTAATTTACACTTCCCAAGGGAAAACTTCTTCTGCTAATGGTATCAATGCTGTAATCCAGTATGGAATTTTCTAAGCCTAAATAAAAATGATATACCAACAAAACAGCGTTTGCTATCAGGTGAGAAACAAATTCCAGAAATGTGAAGATCGTGGTCATCAGGAGCTACCCTTATAACCTGTTTCTCATTAAAAGTTCTTGCATCGACAAGATGGACGTAGCTAACGTGTTCGCTAAACATAAGTAAATCGATAGAACCACTAGGAGAAAATTTGACATTTCTAGCTGCACCTTTGGCTCGCGGCCATTGGTGTGTTTGTAATTTAGCTATTTTATCTCCTGTATTCCTAATATCAAAAACACTAACAGCGCCATCTTGACTAGCTACAGCAAACCTCTCTGATGATTGATTCCATGAGCAAGCAAATCCTGCATCTGCTGATGTTGAAAGGGTATTTTCTAAGATGTAATCACCATTATTAGTTATATGGTATAAAAAGACAGAATTAACATCTCCTGTCGCAATCATTTTGGTTCCATCTGGACTAACACTAACATAATTGACAGCAGTCGGAAGTTGCAATGATGATATTCTTTGAAGTCCCGGTAAAGTATATGCCTTAATGCTCTCGTCGTTGTTGCAAATTAATAATCTATGTCCATGAAGCGGGTGATTTGTAATGGCTATACTATTATTTATACTTCCACCGACGCTGGTATGTGCATACCAATTAGTCGCCAACTGTCTGACCATCAACTGACTTCTTTGGCCACCTGCGGCAACATAGCCGTGACCGACATGCATTGAGGTCGGCGAAAAGGTTAATTCTTTCATTATTGGCAAAATCATGTTGGTTTTTGAATTAAAAGTGCTTACATTATTTTGATAAACGTGGAATATTTCACTTGAATCATAAGGACAAGCGATCAGATCTCGTAATTGCCAATGTTGAATTGTAGTTTTGACATTGTGCTTCAAGGATGCCAACTTTGTAAATGTAAATGTAGAATTTAAAGGATTAGTATTTGATGGATTAATCGTCATTTTAATTAGGAAAGTAAAATTACTTGTTTCACCATTCTCCAGATTAAAATCATAAACGAATTTATTTGATACTTAATCGGTGTGCAATGCATCCGTAGGTAGGATTGGTGGATTTCCCAAATATGACTCTTTTGGTTTTACTTCCAAAAAATTGGCTGCCTGTCTTGATCCATGTCAGTTCGGAGATAGTATCAGGATTTAGAAATATTAAGGAGTCACATGGAATACGCTGATCTTCATAGTTCTTCGACACAAGAAGCAAAGTGCAGCAATTTTTGGCATAATACTGAATTTTGAGATCATCATTCTCAAATATATCTAGTGGTAGCATTAATTCGACATTATTCAAAAAATTCTTAATTTTTTGGTCTAGAGAGACACTGCTATCGGGAAAGCAGCTTTCTAACTTCTTTTTCATGGCCAAATCAGTCTCTGACAGCTGGTGGTGCAATTCTTTATTGTGGAGTAATTTCACAAATCCAAATAAATGAAATTTTACCAATGAAAGTATTTTGGAGAGGTCTGCACAATAGCTATTTTCTTTAGATAATATCTCGCAAATTCTTGCCGCTGTGTTTTTAATGCTTAAAATCTTGTATTCCACTTCTTTTAGAATAATATTATTTCCTCCTTCATAAAGAATGGCTATATTGAGTGTGCTTTTCATATTCTCATACAGACCAGTCAATTCCGGTAAATGATCAGAATATATCACAGTTTTTTCCGATTGGTGAGAAAACGCAAAATTGATCAACAAGTCTTCAGTTAAAGAATGCTGACTCATACCACAACCAGCCATTGACAATATTACAGAAAATTCTTTGCTACTCCATTTTTTAACTAATTGCATATCCTGTTTCATTTCTATGTATATGTTATTTTCAAGGCAATAAAATTTACCAGTTACTTTAGACGCGTTTTGCTGCGTCAATTCTGAAAAGTGATTATCGTCAAAAAAGCAGTTACCCAAAAGCTTTCTCTCTCCATTTTTTACCGGACATTGAAATTTTAAAAGAAAAATTTTCATGTCGGGGTCAAGTGATTTTGGAATTAACTCCAATGTGCGAATGACACTTGAAAGTTTGTCGCCTGAGAAATATACAAGATCATATCTTTCTTGTATTTTTCCTTGATACCGTACCTTAATAATCAATTCGGATCCAGATATAAGTTTCGATACTGCAATAATTTCACATAAGCCAATAAATGAGAATCCGTCTGAGCCTATGGTTAAAAGCACCAGCGTGTCTTTGACTTTAAGAAATGTCCACTTTTTGTGTTCTTTGGCAGAAAAATAAGCCAAGTTCAAATGAATGTCAACTTCTTGAAAATCCAAATGCGATATAAATTGAACTTTCTTATTGGAAAATGTCACGATGGGAGCTAAACAACAGTGCCAATTCAAAATGGATATTTCTTTGCCCGAAAATTTTGGTTCTAATATTTCAAAGATGAACTGTAGTTCTTGTTGCAAATGGTACAAGTTGTAAATATAGTAAAATTCTTTGACCGCATGCCAATACTCATCGAAAAAATTAAAATTGAAAGACATTGGGAGTATGTTGCGAGCTTTGATTTTTCTTTTGAGATCTAAACTAGGTATAATGCTTATAGTTTTTGACTGGGGAATGTCAATCCAATCCACTATCATTTTGATAAGTTTGGTTTTGTCCTCATTTCCCAGTTTATATCTTGTCTTTACTAATTCAAAGTCGCTTTCTGTTATCAGATTTAAAATAGTTTCAACATAGCTAGATGGTATTTTGCTGCTAGGAATAATGTAAAATTCTTTTGGGACCTTCTTGTACAGGAGAAATTGCAAATCTGAAATTGATGGTAAAAGAAAATTGTCATCATAAGGGCGAGTAGCCAAAGCTCTCAAAAACCTACCATCACTACCCCACAAAATATGCAATCTCATTTGAAAACAAGCGATTCTGGCAAATTTTCTATACTTGAAATCTAAAAGTAAAGCAATAACATCTTCTACAGTTCTCTCATGGTGTGATTCTTTCCAGTCTATCTCTTTTTTTAACAACTGTTGCAGTTCTTCAGAAAGTCCCCCAAAAAGTAGAGCAGGATCGGCAATTTGAAGTTCAACATGTAAGTCTATTGTGAGCTCTTCAGACTTTGGATTTTTAAGCTTTTGTTGAATATCTTTGAAAATGCCGAATTTGGTAATCATACCTCCTTTTGTATTTAAATTTTTTTATTCATTCATTAAAATCATCATGCTCGTTATTAAAATTGTCAACATGAGTTTTCATCTTTCCATTTCGCCAAGTAATATACTCTTCCATTTCTCGAACTACAAGAAATGCAGGATCTGTTATTGTACTGGGCCCGACTCTAACATGACCTTGCATAATGAGTTCGTGAGCATGGCTTATTCTTTCCGCCATTTTAAGATGAACCATGACACATGACAATCTTCTTTTCGCAAGACTGCTCACAGATAGCTTTTCTACTTGACTCAGACCATCAAGATCGTGGATTACACCTAACGCATATAATTTCTTTAAAATTCGCATTGTCATATACAATCGAAAGGGATCGTCTCTATCAAGTGTACTTATTTTGTTGGCAAGATGCTTTAATTGCCCGATAAGTTGGTTATAAAGAATGTATTCTTCTCTGTTCTTCATATTAAATCTACGTACAACTGTATTTGAATGCGTTGAGTCCGATTTCCACTCCAAAAAGTTAGTTTTTTTAAGTAGTTTTTGTTCGTGAAATTTGAGTTGTCTCATAGGATTTGTTTTCTCCTTCCTTTTCAAATAATAATTTCAATCAAATCAAAAATCTGACATCGATGAACACCAGATCCATTCAGTATTTCAATTCTTGTCAAGTGAATAATTTCGAAAAATTTTGAAACAATAATGATTTTGGCAATATTTGTTCTTGGAATTAAATTTCATCTTAATGTCCCTCCTACTGGTCAAGAGTATAAGTTTTGTCTTTCAGAATACGTCGCTGACTCTACCAAGGTTCAAGGTGATTTTGATATTCAAAATCAGGCAGAGCAACAAATAGATCTCAAAGTGTTTGACAGTCCTGTGCAGCCTTTTGAAAATGACAATAATGGGAAAAAAGAAATTCACGATAATGTTTATTATAGCAAAACAGCCATATCCTCAAAAGGAACATTTACCTTCACAACTCACAAGTTTGCAAATATATTATTTTGTTTTACAAATCTGTACGCTGGCAACGCGGCAACTAGAAGCACTCTGCACACACCAGTAACTTTCACCGTCAACACTGGCATGGATATTCATGAGTCATACGCAGAATATGAGGCCAAGGAGAAGTTGAAGCCTATGGAGACTGATCTGAAGAAAATTGCTGATATTTCTAAGGAAATTGTGGAACAGCTGGAAGATCTCAAAGTCAAAGAAATGTATCTTAGAGATGTCAATGGTAATTGTTATTAACTTAGAAGATGCGTTGCAAAGGGTTACCTCATATTCATTATTTAGTGTAGTCGTGCTTGTGGGAGTCGGAATTTGGCAAGTCTATTACCTCAGAAGTTTCTTTTTATCAAAAAGAATGATTTAAAATAAATCGGTCAAAAATGTTTTTCAAAATTGAGGAAAAATTTTATATTTTTAAAAACAAGGAAATTCTGGTTTTAATTTCTAATGGTGATCTTTTTGAACAAACTCATTGTCTTAATGTAAAAGACCAATTTCAAAAATGTGTACAGGTACAAAATTCTATCTACTTCACAACAGAAAACAGTTTTGGCCTTTTTGAATTGCAGAGAGGTGAAATCAAAGAGAAGCGATATGACTTTCCAATAGAAAACTTTTATGTAAATAGCGAGTCTAAATTGATTGTATTCAGAAAATTGAGAAAATATTCCATTTTCTTTACAAATAACACTGGAAGCTTCAATATCGAGGGACTGGCTGATATCCCTTATCATGTAGATGTATCAAAGCAAATTTTTGTATATTTTACTCATAAAATACTTATATATGATCTAGATCGAAATCTGGTGGATTCTCAGACTTCTATTGGACTTCAAACAATTCCAAAAACGTATTCTATGATCAAGGCAAAAAAAATGTTTGCAATTTCTGAGAATGTTGCCTATGTAACGAAGAATGGTCTTGAATGGGTCGTATATAAACAGAATCTAGCGACCGACGACTACGATCCAAATTTACAATTTGTGACAAGGGAATATAGAGACTGTTTACTTTGGGGAAACAAGTCAGTCTCTTTCGAATATAGTGTTGAAGCCATAATTTATTTGAACACCTCCTATATTGTCCTGAGTAGTAATGGAATTTTTGAGTATTCTAGCATAACCAATAGCTTTGATTGCAAATTTGAATTTGCAGATCAAAATGATCTGAAGAGAGCCAAGTTGTTTCGAGATCGTATATTGACTCAAGCAGAGCAAAGCTTTTTAGATGTAAATGCTCGTAAACATTACATAGAGCGAATAATTGCAGATTTTATTGTTCCATCCGACACCAATTCTTCGAAATACTCTAATGGTTTCTTTAAAAAAGCAATGAATCTGAAAAATTTTTTGCAGGCTAAGGATACCTTTGAAACAGTAGAAAATTTGACATGTACTAAGCTATATTTGGAACATGAATTGGACAAAAGCAAAATCTCGAGACGATTGACTTGGAAAGAGTACAAGTGTCGAATGGATGAGTGTAACCAGTCTAGAGAGCGAATGACTGAACGAATTGAAAAATTAAAGTCTTTGTTGACTGGAGATCATAATTCAAAATTCGATGAAATGTTTGACTCTCAGAAAGATTCGCTTGTGGAAGATGAGTTTTCAAAAATGCTTATAGAATCCCAAATATCTCTTGCTACAAATTGCATGAAGAACTTAGAGGCGGAAGAAATTATGCAGGAAAAAATGTTGCTTTGTGGATTTGAAAAAATTAACAACGAAGTGATATGTCTCGAATACAATTCTGAAAGACTAAGACGCATGATAAAGAACTTTCAAGCATTTTCGAGATGCTTTCAAGATTTTCCAATCGAAAAGGTTATTCAATTGATTGCTAAAGGCAGGCCAAAACTGAAAAATAACAATTTTGTAATGAGCTTGAATTTCTATGACCAATTAGAATATTTTACAAAGCAATTTCAATCGCTTATTTCTAACAAAGCCTTTCTACTACAAATTGATTCTAATGGTTTCAAAATCGCGAATGTGGGTCAAAAGTTAAACTACCTTCCTGCCGATCAAATTGTTCAAATCCAAAAGCAAATTCGAAATTTAGAGGATCAATACGGTGCTGATAAGGAAGAAATATTGGGATTAGAGCATAGCATCAATATATTGGACTGGGAATATAAAATTTTGGCGATATTAAGGGACTCTCTTAAGTCTGATTACGCTGAGTCATCTTCTCTTAAAGCAAAAAGAACAATGATAGCTGGATTTGGGTCGCCCGTAAATATTGCAAAGGCTACCGTTAGCAACTCTAAACCTGACCAATTACAACTTTGGAAACAATTTTTAAAGCAAGAGAAGAAGAATCTGAAAACTCTGAAACAAACAATTTCCGAACTTGAACTCAAAAGATCGGTGTATATTGAGCGAGAGCGAAACATTGAAATATTATCGGAGCCTAGCTTGGAAGTGGCACAAGTAAATTTAGGCGAAAATTATGCATTATTATCCAAATTGAATGAAAGATATGGTGAGTTAGAGTGCCAATTTAATCGTGCAAGACAAAAGTTGACTGAAATAGTAAGGAAAAGTCGGCCGGTATTTGAATAAATTCGAAAATAAATTTTTTAGATTTCAAGCCTCAAATGTCAAATCAAATTGTTGAAGACTGGGCAGCAAGAGAAAAATACGAGTTCGCGTCCCAAGTACTTCAAAGAACTGCTAATTTTATTAATTCTTTAGAATTACAAGTTACCGAGCATTATAATGAAATAGAAACACAATTAGAATTTCTTGCGAGAAGAATAACATTTCTTGAAGGGCAAGCTAAACTGTCAGAACTAGTAAATGAAGAGATTGTTGAACAACCAAATGATATCGGGAAATCGCAAGACAAAATGAACGATGAAAAAACCACAAAATTAAATGCGAACGAAATATTAAATGTAGCTTTAAAGAAAGTACAAAAGGAAGGCAGCGGATCAAATTCTAAGACCAATACATTAAAATCTATTCCAGCACCAAATTTTAATCAGCCTCTGCCTCCGCCACCTGCATTTGATATTCCTCCTGTTTTCGACAATTCAATGCCTAACCAGAGTTATGGTGGCTATCAGCAATTCCAAGATCCAAGCTACCCACCAGTCTTTGACGGATTTGGAGGAGTTCCACCACCACCGGCATTTGGGGATTTCAATTCAATTCCAAATCCACCAGTTTTCGAAAATTATGGGGCCCCACCTTCGTTTGATAATTTCCAGATCCCACAGCCACCAGGATTTGATCAATACAACCAGCAATACATTCCTGACCCGCCAAGTTTTGAAAACAATTATGCCTATCCTCAAGGACAATTTAGTGCACCAGTCCCCCCACCTCCTGCTTTCAACAACATGCCTCCACCTCCTCCGCCACCTTTTTGATAAATCGTGAGTAAATATTGATATACTGTATTTTTTGCAACTTGTTATTGACCGTAAAAGAGGCAGTTTCCACCTAAAGATGAATTGTGAAACATGAGCTTCCTTTTAGCCCTAGATTTTGCTGCAAAAAAACATAAAACTCAGAGACGAAAAGATGAGATAACACCTTACATTAATCACCCTATTGGTGTTTGCCTCATAATCGAGGAAGCAGGTATTAATGATCAAGATATAATGAAAGCCGCAATTTTGCATGACGTCTTAGAAGATACAGACTCTTCATATGAAGAATTGCAGACATTATTCGGAGATAAAGTGGCGAATCTTGTTAAAAGTGTTACTGATGACACTAGCCTGCCGTCTGACGAACGAAAAGCTGGTCAGATATTAAAAATGAAAACTGCTTCGAATGAAAGTAAGATAATTAAGATGGCAGATCGTATTTATAATCTGAGAGATATGAAAATCTGGGATAAGGAAAAACAAAATCGATATAAATTATGGGGCAGACGGCTACTGGAAGTCTGTGTTGGAACTAACGATAAGCTAGAATGCTGGCTTGAATTGGAATGCAAATAAAACATTAAGAATTCAATTAAGGATTTCTCCTTGTTGTGAATGCCAACTTTGGATGTTCATTGTAGAAATTGTGGTACACATCTGACAACGAATGAAAGTCTCTTCTTTTTAAACAAGTCTCCGTGTGAGCTTGTTGTCAATTTGGACCAAAATTACAGCCTAGATACCAAGACGAATGAGTTCAATTTTAAATGCACTCAATGTAAATTCACACTTGGGTCATATTCTGGGAACCATGGTAACTTTGATGTAGAAACCATTAGTGGTACATTGGATGGTTTTGAGATCAAAGGAAATATGCAGGATTGGAGGAAATATTGTACGAGTGTGGAAGTCAAGGAGCCTGAGGATGACGGAAAATTACAATGTAACAAGTGTGGCATTATAATTATTTCGACTTATAAATTGTCATTTTTCGTAGAATCTCAAACTACAGTCAGGCTTGTGTTGAATCCTAAAGTACAAGAAGTAGTATTGAGTTCAAATGAATTGAACATCAAGCCTTCCAAAGACAATATGAATATATCGAATGTTTATTGCAAAAATATGGACTGGATTGGATTAGCTAGACCGTTGGAAGAATCTAGTAACTTTAATTATGTACAGTTCGAACACAGCAAGACCTCTCTTTATATGTATGGGAAGAGACAAATTGAAAGGTATAACAAAATGTACAAATATTTGGGACTCGAAAAAATTTATAGTAACAAATTGCGTAAAATATCCAATTCCAGGTTTGAAATGCTGCCTATTAATTTGCCTTCTCACGATGAACTTTGTAAACTCATTCAGCATTACAATTTAACAAAAACCAAACCATATGACTTTCAAGTTGAAATGCTATATTATGCAGTTTTTTCCAATACCATTATTCACCTTATCACTGGCGCTGGTAAAACTCTTGTTAGTTCTATGGTTATCAAAATACTTCACAATCTTAATCCAGATAGATTATGTGTCGTTGTGGAACCCACTGTTCCTCTGGTTGGTCAACAAGCATCTTATTATGAAAAAGAGTTGGGACTTAAAGTTGTCAAGTTGTACGGTGAAATCAAAGACAAAGAGAGAGAGAATATATGGTTACAAGGCAAAAATAATTGTGATATTTTAGTTGTAACTCCCAAACTTTTTCAAGATTTAATTGAATCGACAAAACTTACCTTCGGTCAAATCGCAGCTATCATCATTGACGAATGTCACAACGTGGTAGGAGGTCATCCAATCAATCAAATTCTTGAAAATTATTATAGTGTATTAGAAGCTGATGTTAGACCTAGATTAATAGGGTTGACTGCTTCGCCGGTTAATGCTGTAGATGAAAGAACAGTCGTTAGTTCCAAATTAGAAAATTTACAACGAACATTCTGCGGAAAGGTTGTCACTCCTATGGAATGTAATATGATGAGAATTCTAGACGTTGCCGAAATGATTGTGGAGCCAATACTAAATTATCAGTTAGATGAAGTATTCCCAAAGTTGTTAGATACTTTTCTAGAGTCTATTGCCACTCTTTTACTAATTAAAAAAGGTTTAGAACCTCTAAAGAAAAATCCAAACTGGATATCGTTCTACTCAAATAGGCACCTAATTTATGAAACTGATTTTAAATTGAAGGAATTTTGCCTAAATTTGATTCAAGCTTTGGATATAAATTACGTTTTGGGACCGTATGCTACTGCGACTGCTATTTTAAAACTGCTAGACACTTTCGAAATTAATTCGCTAGAAAACAATATCATTTGCATAATTGATGAGTTTATAAACAATTTAAAATCTCTAGTTTCACGTTATCAGAATTGTGGTTATTCTCAAAGATCCAATTGCCTGATTAATTTACTAGAGCAATTTATCTCATCTTCTAATGCGTATGAAATAAGCCAGACAAGAATATTAATCTTTACTGATAAAAAGATATATTCTCGCTTTTTATATCGAGCCCTAAATGAGAACAACATACTTAAAAATTACAATCCTACCTTCATTGTGGGACAAGGTGGAAATGGTAAAATGAATTGGGAAAAAGATCAAAAACATATATTGAAGAATTTTGAAAATGGAGTGTCCAAAATTTTGATTAGTACTTCTGTCCTTGAGGAGGGTTTAGATATATCACAATGCAGCCATGTAATATTATTCAGCGATGAGTCTATAAATCATTTGAGAATGATTCAAATGAGAGGAAGGGCTCGTAAATCGGAAGGAAAATTCATCATTTTATCTAATCCAAATAATATCGAAGCTATTGTTAAACGAACCATTAAAGACTTGTCTAAAGAATGGAAGAATGTCAAACTAGATATTAAATTAATAGAATTTATCTCCAAGTTTAAATCCTCAAAAATAATAATACCGCAAGCCCCACATGAAAAACCATGCCTGAATGAAATTAGATTTGATTTTTTGACAGACGAGTATACTGATGATGACTTGGACAATCTAATATCACTGTTGGGCAAATCAGATATAAAGTGTGAGAATTTTGTTATATCGTCCTCTCAGACTCATACTGAGCTACTATTTAATCTATCTGAAGCCTTGGCTTCTACCCTACCTTCTCTCTGTTGGAAAATTAGACCCAGCAATATTGACTTCAAGCCAGCAGTCGATCATATTCTTTTCTCCGTCAACCAGGTTTCTAGAGGATTTTCTGTAGACAAAACTCAATTTTGTTGTATAGATTCTACTCATCCGGAAAAAATCAAAATACTGGATTTTAATTTGAACGAACTTTCTTTGGAATTTCCCTACAAAACATGTATGGCAAAAGCACACTTTCAG